>QXTE01000036.1:12423280-12468108 GCA_003942145.1 Platysternon megacephalum | reverse complement strand
CCCCCCCCCCCCCCCCATTTACATTCATTCTTATGGGGAAATTGGATTTGCTTAACATCGTTTCACTTAAAGTCGCATTTTTCAGGAACATAACCCCAACGTTAAGTAAGGAGTTACAGTGTGCGTGTGTGTGTACACACACAGTGTAAGTTTTAAACAAAAAATTTAATACTGTACACAGCAATGATGATTGTGAAGCTTGGTTGAGGTGGTGAAGTCAGAGGGTGGAAGAGGGAGGGATATTTCCCAGGGAATGCCTTACTGGATAAATGATGAACTAGCACTCGGCTGAGCCCTCAAGGGTTAACACATTGTTGTTAACGTAGCCTCACATTCTATAAGGCAGCACAAATTCAGAGAGGGGAGATCGCATGGCAAACAGAGACACACACCCTGTGTGAGAGAGAGATGTGTTATGCTCATACAAAGCACATGGGATCTTTATAGAGGAAGGCAAATACGCAACTGTGACGGGTTGGCTCACAGAAACCCACTTGGGAGCTGCCAGCTGATGTGCAAAGACTACTTCTGTTTCTATTCTCCCTGCCAGCTCAGTAGTTTCAGTACCCTGTGTTGCTGAAGCCAGACACACCCGTCTGCTCCAGACACAGACCCAGAGTCTGAATAACCTGTCCCAAAGCTGCAGGTTTACCTGAGAACAGCTCACAGAAGTCTGCTTGCCCTTAGCACTCAGATTCCCAATGGGGTCTAAACCCAAATAAATCCGTTTTACCCTGTATAAAGCTTATACAGGGTAAACTCATAAATTGTCCGCCCTCTATAACACTGATAGAGAGATATGCACAGCTGTTTGCTCCCCCAGGTATTAATACATACTCTGAGTTAATTAATAAGTAGAAAGTGATTTTACCAAATACAGACAGGAGGATTCAAGTGATTCCAAGCAGCAACAGACAAAACAAAGCAAGTCACCCAGCAAAATAAAATAAAATGCGCAAATCCATGTCCAATCAAACTGAATACAGATAATCTCACCCTCAGAGATGCTCCAGCAAGTTCCTTCTCAGACTGGACACCCTCCAGGCCTGGGCACAATTCTTCCCCCTGGCACAGCTCCCGTTCCAGCTCAGGTGACAGCTAGGGGATTCCCCATGATGGCTCCTCTCCCTCTCTGTTCTCTTCCACCCCTCTATATATCTTCTGCACAAGGCGGGAATCCCCCGTCCCTCTAGGTTCCCCCACCCCTCACTGGAAAAGCACCAGGTTAAAGATGGACTCCAGTTCAGGTGACATGATCACATGTCACTGCAAGGCTGCATTACTCACTTGCCAGCACACACACACACAGGAAGACTCACAGGCAAACACAGCCATCCGCAGACAATGGCCCCAGTCAATGGGAGCCACCAAGACTCCAAACCACCATCAATGGCCCACACCTTGCACAACCACAATAGGTCCCCAGAGCCACACCCCATACTTCCAGTTCCAGATACAAGAGTGACACATTCACACAAATAGGATGATCACTCTCAGCAGACTACAAGCTTTGTGATGATACCTTTTGCATGAAGCATATTCCAGTCACATCATACTTACTTATTATCATGTTTTTATAAAACTATTACAATTACATTATATTCACTTATGTTTTTACAAAATCATATAGACTGCACAACGTCACAGCAGCATTTATTGAAAATACAACAGTTAGCATATGCTTTATACACACACACACACGCGCGCACGCCAGTGATGTTTATAGTTACCAGTCTGTTGTAGCTCGAGTCAATCTAATGGCCAGTTAGATTGAGTACGAGTGTGGAGCTGGGCTCTTGTCGGTCGCGATCTGATGCTCCGAGGCTTTGCAGAACTGAACCCAGAGTTCCATGGCAAAACACCCCAGCTTTATAGTTGTAAATTCCCATTTGAGTCCATGCATTTTGCAATGTCATCCTGTAATCATTAGTCCTTAAGTGGTGTTATCATTTGATGGTTGTCGGGCTTCCCATCATTATCTCCAATTTGTTGTCTCACCTTCGGGGGTGCCTGCCTCACCTCTGAGGTCGTCAATGCTGCTAACATGTTTAGCATCGGATACAATGGATGTTTTCTGATTGTCTCCTGGTCTTTCAAAGTCTCTCACTTTTTCTTGACCATCTGGACATTTGTGATGGCTTTCACACCTTATCTTTTCCTGATGCATGCATTCCTCATTCACACAAACAATCTCTTACAAAAACCTTCAAAAGTATACAGACAGCGGTATTGTATATTCAGCAGCATACATTGTAAATCAAGCCTTGCTAAATCTTATAACTAAAACAATTCACATTGGGGCTTCAGGCCCTCCACATTCCTCTAATCTTCTTAACATAGATACAATACAAGCTCCTGTCTCTTACTTACTAAAACCTTAAAACAAAGAAATGTATATTTAACTAGAGTGCCTAATTTGTAATACATATAGGAAACCATAGTAGACATTATAACTTATCCTAAAACAAAAGGGTGACCATAATCAGTCAGAAGGATTGTTCTGGTCTGTCATTCCTTTCTGCTATTCAAAAAGGGTGGCTGACAGGATGAAATCAAATCATACATTAATTCTCATGGAACATTATAAAATCCTGCTCCTACAGATGCGCATTGCCCCTTTAAGTATGCTGACCCTACTCTAAGTACATTGCCTTTTTAAGTAGATCAGCACGTTGAGACAGCAGCTGCTGCCAGAAAGCTCCCTCCTGTGTCCCCCCACCCATGGAGATGGGGTAAGCAGGGGGGCAGGGGAACACCCTGACATTAGCACCCCTTCCCCCCCTTGCACAGCAAGCAGGAGGCTCCTGTGAGCAGCTCCAAGGCAGAGGGCAGGAGCAGCACATGGCGGTGGGGGGAGGGACAGCTGAACTGCCGGCAATTGGTAGCCTGCTGGGCAGCTGCCGCACAGGGAACTTAGGGGAGCGGGGGGATGCTGGTCCACCCTGGTTCCAAGCCCCCACCAGCTAGCTCCAACAGGCTGCTCTTTCTGCAAGCAGTGGACACAGCAGGCGGCTGCCAAACAACGTTATAAGGGAGCATTGCGCAACTTTAAATGAGCATGTTCTCCAATTGATCAGCAACGTAACAATGAAACAACATTAAACGGGACGACTTTAAGTGAGGAGTTACTGTACTCTCCTTTTCATGTGAGCCACATTCTTCATCATCACTCTCCTTTATGCTGCCAGGAAAACTGGACGATTCTCCATCACTTTCCTCATATTTCCATTCCTAATCTTCAGGTAAATCTGTTAATTCTTTAGTAATAGGACTTTCATCATTTACACTTCACTCCTCAATTTCTTCTGCATTGGGATGATTGCTACTGCCTAAAGCCCAGTCTGTGTTGTTCTGTTTCAGATATTTTCCCATCAAATTTGCCCCTTGCTGCAACTCCTGAAGGCTTCTTTGGGGGCATCTTTTATTTTCTATGGGGAAAACAGACAGCATTAGAGAGAGCAAATGTCTATGTTCCTCAGTCTTAGAAAGTCATTAAACATAAACATGGCAAAAGAAGTAACATTTCTATTATATTGTTGCATAGATAGGGATTCAATAGATATCTGGCATCTCATTCAATATGTTTATTAGTCACACTCTTCAAGTCTTAAAACACAAGTACAATTACACAATAAAACTATGTTCACGATATCGCAGCGGGGCTCTCACTTCATTCTTATATAAAGGCATGGCGGACAACATTCTGGGAGGTTCAAGGAAAATGTAGTTTCTCAGAAAACCTGGAAAGTTCCATGAGATTCTACAAAGGTCCAGAACATTCTAGGAAGTTAGTGAAAAATGAATCCACATAGGAAATGGCCTGAGACATTTTACTTCAAACATTCTATTTTCCCTTTTGTCGCTAACAACAAAAACAGCACTGAGAGCCTGGCGTGCCCCCCCGACCCTCCAAGCCAAGCACCCCAGGCGGTCACCTGCCCCTAAGTGTGGCCCTGGGTAGGGGGCAGAGTGGAGCCAAGGCTGGGCTGGGGGCAGAGTGGGGCTGTGGCTGGGGCCAAAGCTGGGCTCAGTGAAGCTCCCTCTCCACCTCCCCAAACATTCCTCCACACCCCCTGGGAGGAATGCCCCACAGTTTGGGGACCACTGTGGCAGACAAACTGCAGAGGAGAGCAACAAACATGATAAAAGGTTTAGAAAACCTGACCTGTGAGGAAAGGGGGAAAAGAAGTGGGCATGTTAAATGTAAAGACAGCTGAGGGGGACACACCAAGTCTTCAAGTCCATTAAGGGTTGTTAGGAAGAGGATGGTGACTGACTGTTCTCCCAGGGTTGCCAGCTTTCTAATCACACAAAACTGAACACCCTTGCCCTGCCCCTTCCCTGTGGCCCCGTCCCTGCCCACTCCATCCCCCACCCTCACTCACTTTCACTGGGCTGGGGCAAGGGGTTGGGATGTGGGAGGGGGTGAGGGCTCTGGCTCGGGGTGTGGACTCTGGGGTGAGGCCGGGAATGAGGGGTTTGAAGTGCGGGGGGGGGGGGGCCAGGCTGGGGCCGAGGGGGTGGAGTGCAGCAGAGGGTTCCGGGCTAGGACAGAGGGATGGGGTGCAGGAGGGGGGGTGGGCTCTGGGGTGGGTTTGGGGTGTAGGAGGTGGGTCAGGGTTGTGGCAGGAGTTTGGGGTGCGGGCTCCAGGAGGGAGTTTAGGTGCAGGAGGGACCTCAGGGCTGCTGCATGGAGTTGGGGTGCAGGAGGGGATATGTGCTCTGGATGGGGGTGTGGGCTCTGGGCTAGGGCTGGGGATAAGAGGTTTGGGGTGCAGGAGGGAGATCAGGGTTGTGGCAGGGGGTTGGGGTGCAGGCTCCAGGAGGGAGTTTGGTTGCAGGAGGGGGTTCTGACCTGGGGCAGGAGGTTAGGGTGCGGGAGGGAGTTCAGGATGCGGGCTCTGCCTGGGCGGCGCTTACCTCAGGCAGCTCCTGGGTGGCAGTGCAGCAGGGCTAAGGAAGGCTCCTTGCCTGCCCTGGCTTTCCGCAGCTCCCGGAAGTAGCCAGCATGTTCAGCTCCTAGGCCGAGGAGCCAGGGGGCTCTGTGTGCTGCCCGCAGGCACTGCCCCTGCAACTCCCATTGACCACGGTTCCTGGCATAGACGCCGACTTCCCCTCTGCCCAGTGGGTGTTCGACCCCCCCCGCCCCTCGCCATGCCCCTGAACTGCCCTCACCCCATTCCACCCCTTCCCCAAAGTCCTCACCCCCTTTTCCCAAGTCCCAGCCCCTGCCCCACCTCTTCTCCGCCTCCTCCCCTGAGCGCACCGTGTCCCTGCTCCTCCCCCTCCCTCCCTCCCGAAAGTCCTAAGTGCCGCAAAACAGCTGTTAGGAGGCGGGCGGGAAGTGCTGGGAAGGGGGGGAGGAGCGGGGACATGGTGCACTCAGGGGGGGAGAAGGAGGCGAGGAGCGGGGAGCTGCCAGTGGGTGCGGAGCACCCGCTAATTTTTCCCCGTGGGTGCTCCAGCCCCTGAGCACCCACGGAGTCGGCACCTATGGTTCCTGGCCAATGGGAGCTGCAGAGCCGGGGGGAGGGGGCAGCTGAGGGTGGGGGCAGTGCATGGAGCCCCTGTGGCCACCCCTGTGCCTAGGATAGGGTTACCATACGTCTGTATTTTCCTGGACATGTCCGGCTTTTTGGTTTTTAAATCGCCGTCCGGGAGGAATTTTTAAATATCTAAAAATGTCCGGGATTTTGCCACATCGGTCGGGACGCCCTTTGTCCCGATATCGGGGACTGCTCACCTCACCGTGGGTATCAAAGTCCTGGGGCTGGTGGTGCTTCCTGGGGCAGCTCCCGGCGCACGTCCACCGGCAGGAGTCTGCAGTGTGGGTGGCCCCTAGGCACAGAGGGTCTCCGCGTGCTGCACCGGCTCCCTCCTGGGCCCAATCAGAGCTGCGGGGGCGGGGCTTGCAGGCGCTGGCAGCGGGCCCTCTGCCCCCCCGACCCGACCCTAGGAGACAGAGGGACCTGCCGGATGCTTCCTGGGAGCCGCCCCAGGTAAGCATCGACGGGACTCCCCACCTCGCCCCCCGGCAGGTCCCTCTGGCTCGTCGGGTGGGGGCAGAGGGCTCCCTGCCCGCTGCCAGGGCCTGCAAGCCCTGCTCTGCGACTCCGGCAGCTCCCATTGGCGCTTTTCCCAGACAATGGGAACCACGGAGCTTGCGCTTGTGGCGGGCGCAGCACGCGGAGACCCCTCGGCTGCCCCTGATCCTAGGAGCCAGAGAGATCTGCGGCAGGAGGGGTGAGTAGGCGAGCGGGGCAGGGTGAAGAGGCGAGCGGTGAGCCAGCAGCGGGTGGGCGGGCGAGTAGGCAAGCAGGGGGTGGTGTGGTGAAGAGGTGAGCAGCGAGGGAGCCAGTGGCTGGCTGGCTGGTGGGCGGGTGAGGAGGATGAAGAGGCGAGTCAGTGGGGGACGGTGAAGAGGCAAGCGGCAAGGGAGCCAGTAGCGGGCGGGAGGGTGAGGAGTGTGACCAAGTGGGAATGTTCATAATGTTTTCTCATAATGTTTCCACCCACATTCCACCCGTCGCCCCACCTGGCATCGCTGTTTAAGGCCCGCTACCAGGGTCTACGGGAAGTGTGTGCGCGGGGGCTCTCGGCTCCCCTCTGCCCCCCAGCCCGAGATGCCCACCAGTCTCTGGCAGGGGCGGAGCGGGGTACCCTGAGGGGGAAGGGCGCTCCCTCCCCACTATGAGTGGCCGGCTGGGCCCTTTGTGGGAGCGCGGCGCGCGCCAAGAGCGGGGCCACGGCCAGTGCAGGGCTGGGATTGGAGGGGGAGCTGCGCACGTGATGGAGGCGAGATGGGGAGCAACAGAACGGTGCAACTCCTTCCCCGCCCGCGGCGCGCGTCCTGATTCCCGAACCCTAGTGCGCACGCGCTTGGCTCAGCTGCTTCCCTGGGTGTCATGGAGCCGGCAGTGACGCCACCAGCGTCGGGATGACTTTGGTTGGGGGCAGTGCCTTGTTTTGCATGGAGGAAATGACGCGTTTGTTGACGCAGCAGGTAACGTAGCAGGTGGTAGCGGCGCGGCTGCAGGGGCAGTCTGAGGCGGTGGCTGGGTGCTCCCGGTGTGTGCGTGTAGTCCTCGGCTAGGTAATGTGGGGCGCTAACGCCGGGAGCGGGCGTCTGGAGAGCGTAATGGGGGGGCGCAGCGGCGCGGGCATGTTGCGGGGGCGAGAGGAGGCGGAGCCAAGTGGGTGGGCGTGTGTGGGCGGACTGAAGCTGAGCAGGCAGGCTGTTGGGGGGTAATGTGGACTCAGTCCCTCCTAGGGCAGTGGGTGGGAGAATGGGTGTGTATGGGTATCATCGGGACCAGTGGGGGCAATGCCAGAAGAGACAGAGGAGGGAGCCTGCGAGGGGCAGTGGAAAGGAGGCTGCAGCCTGCTGTAGAGTAGATGAGATTGATACAGTGGCTGTATTGTTCCTAATATTTCAGAGCCATATGTTCCAACACTGCCTTTTATTTTTAGCCCCACCTGTTTTTCCAGCCACCCATCAATCCCTCACCCACCTATAGGGTGACCAGACAGCAAGTGTGAAAAATTGGGACGGGTGGGGGGTAATAGGAACCTATATAAGAAAAAGACCGAAAAATCGTGACTGTCCCTATAAAATTGGGAGATCTGGTCACCCTACCCACCTGCACCCTCTTCATTTCTCACCAAGTGCAAGGTACCCTGCGCTGAGAAAAAAGAAGCTGGTAGGCAGTTGGAAGAAACGCTGAGTAGCTTTCCAAATCAGTCATCGCGTTGAAGTTTGTCAGTAGTTCTGGAAGGGACTGTCATAGACTCCTAAGGGTATGTCTTCTCTAGCAACGTTAAAGCGCTGCCGTGGCTGTGTAGTTGTGGCACCAGTGCTCTAAAAAAACCACTTCCACGAGGGGAGTAGCTACCAGCGGGTGCAATGTCTACACTGCCATGTTACAGCGCTGAAACTTGCAGCGCTCGGGGGTGTTTTTTCACACCCCTGAGCGAGAAAGTTGCAGCGTTGTAAAGTGGCAGTGTAGACAAGGCCTTAGTTACATCCTATATTAGTTACTGTATATAATAGATGTAAGTTTTGAATTTCATATGTTGTCAAAGAGAATGTATTCTCTTGGGGACTCACTAGGCCTTTAGCCAAAGTGTGTCAGTTCAGAAATTAAGCCAAATAATTCAAAGTCCTGAAACTTCAAAGCTCTTGGTAATATGAGGATATATACAAATATTTTTAAAAGGAGATTATAGGCCAACCCCCTTTTCTCTTATCCTAATTAACACAGGTTAGTGTTTGTGGTCCTAGATTAGATTAAACTGATTTTTAGAGACACTTGATTTGTTTCAGTTTTCCCCCTCTCCTGGCATTACTACAGTGCAATTTTAAAGTTTTTGGGTGCCTTAAATGTTCATTTTTTTACATTAACATTTCTTTTTTGTCTAATCTTAACTTGTTTTAGGATAATTACAGCATCCCTGTAATGTTCTTTAATTTAAGTTACTGATATGTACTGTCAACCTTAACTCCATTTTAATGTAGTTATTTTTGGCTGGGAATTTCCTTCATTATTTTAAATTATGAAAACTTAATATGTGACTCCTAAACAAAAAAACAAAGAGAATGCTGCCATGCAATGTTTCTAATGATTTGGAGATATGAAATATCAGTCTTAAATTATTAAACTTTAACTTCTAATGGGAAAGCCACTGGTGGCACAAAACAGGGAGAGTGCACTGGCCAATTTAGCTGGCTTACAGCTGCTTTAAATTACTGGAGCAGTGCAAAGAAACCAAAGTGAGTCTGGTCCTTACTTTTCAATTGGTTTAGTGGTCTATGTTAGTGAGACTGGTACTGTGTGAAGTTGGGGAAGGGAGAGCCCAGTCCCAAAATCGCAGTGTGTCTCTGGTCTAAGGTATCCCCCTGTGCCCCAGAATCAATTCTCCCAGCAGTGCTGCTTTAATATGCTGTGGAGCTGAGGCAGCAGTACCATGATGATAGTATTGATGCCTAAACTAGCATGCAGCCATGGAATCTTTAACGAGAAGTCACAGTTGTGGCCAGTTCATCTACCAGTGGGAACTCTTGACACCTGTATTCAATCTATATTATAGTCAATCTCGATCATACCACTGCTCATTACAACCAATAGAAACTTACCTGGGAGATTTCAGCTAGTTCTAATTATATGGAAACTTTGAAGTGTGTCTGTTTTAATATATTTGAGACAAAGAAAATCCTGACACAGGATGCTAAATTTGTTAAAGAGCCCATCTTTTAATTAATTAATAATTCATAAATTAGTTCATAAACTAAGATTTCCTTGTCAACTCTTGGAACATTTATTTGTACTAGGGCTGTCGATTAATGGCAGTTAACGCACGCGATTAACTCAAAAAAATTAATCGCGATTAATTGCAATGTTAAACAATAGAATACCAACTGAAATTTATTAAATACCGTATTTTGGATGTTTTTCTACATTTTCAAATATATCTATTTTAATTACAACACAGAATACAAAGTGTACAGTGCTCACTTTATATTATTTTTATTACAAATATTTGCACTGTAAAAGTGATAAAATAAGTAGTTTTTGTTACAATGTTTTGTTTTTGAGTGCAGTTACGTAAAACTTTAGAGCCTACAAGTCTACTCAGTCCTACTTCTTGTTCAGCCAATCACTAAGAGAAATTTAACTTTCTTTACATTTACGGGAGATAATGGTGCCCACTTCTAAATTTTAATGTCACCTGAAAGTGAGAACAGGCATTCGCATGGCACTGTTGTAGCTGGTTGTGACGTTGTGCAGTCTATATGGTTTTATAAAAACATGATAATAAGTGAATATAATGTAACTGGAATATGCTTCATGCAAAAGGTCTCTTGTAAGGTATCATTACAAAGCTTATAATCTACTGAGTGATCATCCTATTTGTATAAATGTACCAGTCTTGTATCTAAAACTAGAAATATAAAATATAACTCTGAGGGCCTATTGTAATTATGCAAAGTGTGGGCCATTAATGGTGGTTTGGAATCAAAAATAAAGTGAGCACTGTACACTTTGTATTCTGTATTGTAATTGAAATTAATATATTTGAAAATGTAGAAAGTGTCCAAAATATTTAAATAAATGGTATTCTATTATTCTTTAACAGCACGATTAATCACGATCAATTTTTTTAATCGCTTGACAGCCCCAATTTAAATATTTTTGGATTTTTTCTAATATATTGATTTCAATTACAACACAGAATACAAAGTGTACAGTGCTCACTTTATTTTTGCTGACAAAAAGATGGACATCCTGATTAAGGTCCAGTGGCAGTACCCTAGTGCCTAGGTTGGAGGAACTGAGAGAAACAATATTTTATGGCAGATTGCATTGATGTTTATTTTGTGTCCTTTACACCTGGTGGGGGGGAAAAAAATAGTACAAGCTCTGGCTCACTCAGAAGCTTTTTGCCACTGGGTTTCCTCTTTTGATTCTCATGTATTTACAATTAGAAGGTGGCTCTGGGTACAATGGGTCACCCTCATCTGTTACAAATTGATGCGTCCAGTTTATGGCAGAAGGGTGGTCTTGTTTTAAGCATAAGACTGTGCGTTGGGAGGTCTGGATTTTATTCAGTCACTTCCACGAGCTTCCTGGGATCTTGAAACCATTTTAATCTCTATTCCTCAGTTTTTCCATCTGTAAAATGGAGATTAATGACCTAAAGAGGCTTAATTCATTAATGTTTAGAAAATGCTTTGTCGCTGTGTAGAAGGGCTGGGAGGTGGTGGTGGGTTAAGTTTTTGTTTTCCAATGCACTTCACCACCCTTCCTATTTTTCAGCAATCTGATTTGTGAGCTCAGTACCATAATGTGGTGCTCATTTCCATATATCTTTATGGTCAAATTCTGCTCTCAGATATGCAGGCACAACTCCAGTTGAAATTTGAGAGTTTTGTTTGGGTGTCCGAGGTCAGGATTTAGCACTTGGATTGTGACTTCTTCGTAGAGTTCAGGGGCTTAATCTGAGCGTTTTTCTTGGCTTCTTTGTGTAATGCTGATGGCCATTGTTGAAGGCTTGTTTAAACTATAAAGCTACCAAGTTTAAAAGTAACCTGCAAAAACATGTGAGAACTGAGCTGTGTACTTTCTCAGCCCTTAATTGAATAAGTACAGGGACTGAAACCGTCACAGAGATTTTTCCTGAACTGTTGGTCAAGGATTTGAACTAAAGAGGTATAAATACCTATATTTTAAGACCATTTTCCGATCATCTAGTCCTGTGGTTCTCAAACTTTTTGTATTGGCGACACCTTTCATACAGCAAGCTTCTGAAGGCAGCCTCCCTTATAAACTAAAAACAGGGGTTTTTAATTGTATTTAATTTAACAGGGGCTCAGGCTGCCCGCTCCACTCCTGGCAGGACTGACACTTTGTGACCCCAAGGTAATAACCTTGTGACCCCCAGGGGGGTTGCAATCTCCAGTTTGAGAACCCTTGATCTAGACTGATCACCTCCATAACACAGAATAAAAACAGAGTTTTAAACGGTCTGACTAAAAATCCCTTCCCTTCTCAGTCACACTTAGGTTATATGCACTTTTGGTACTTGTGATGTGATAATGCTAGTTTTTCTGTTGTCTTTAGAGTCCTCCAGGAAAGTCAGGGTAGCATGAGCTGAATTTCTAGTGTAAAAATACAGGCAAAAGGGAGGAAAAATTGTCTGTTGTAGAGTGGAGGGAAGGGTATGGAAATAACCTCTCAGTCTCCTTTACACATAATAAACAAGGAAACACAATTGTTTCCTTTGTAGATCACCTTTAATCAGTGCCCTGTGTATTCCATGATTCTGTCATTGCAGAATTCACCTCTTGCTGCAGAATTATGCTCTAGAATTTCCACTTTAAATGTAAAGAATATTTCTAGCCTTCTGGCTGCAAAGAGAACCTTGAAAATTTTAACTGAGTCACAAATATATTCCTGAGTTTCCATGTAGCCTGAAACATCTGGTGTCAACTGCCCTTTTCATTTAATGGGTTGTTAACTCTGAAACTTAAAAATGACAGCTGCATGTTGAAAACTGAAATTGTGGGGACAGTATAAAATGAAACTAAATATCACAGAGGTTGCTGCACTGACTATATTTATTTTTATATTTATTTTTTTATATTAAGATTCTCCATTAAATATGTATCTGAATCTTCCTCAGAACTCCCAGCAGCAGCAACCGCAGAATGTAGGGACCTTGCTTTAGAACGTAGATCCGTTTTACTGTGACGTGAATGACGTCTTGCTTTGAGTAGCTATGACTGGCCAGGCTATAGCATGGTTTGGTTCAGCTTGTGCAGATAGGGACAAATGTTATTACCATATTAAAACAGTGCATTAGCCCTGGTGAAGACCCAGTCTGAAACATGGTGTATAGCTTTTTAAACAACTGTCTGTAGCACAATTTGGCCTCATTCACACACATGCCATGCTATAACTTGGTTTGGGCACAGCCAAATTAAATTAATGTCAAACTAGGTTATTCTGCCTACAAAATGGGCCTTTCTGTGAATGTGTTCCTTCTCAGTGACATTCAGTACTCTTAGTGTGAGTGGAGGCTGTTTTGCTATTGAGAGCCTTGTCATAGTTTCTTAGCACTATATATGCTATAACTTTGTTGTCCCATTCATGCTACAAACAAAACACAATCATCGTGTAGCATAGATGGAATTAGCATGGTCTAGGTTTACGTGCTGGCATGGTTAGAATAGTCTCTGAGACCTTGGGAAAATCAAATACCACAGAACTACACTACAGTTTTTCAGCAGTACATGAAATCGCAATGTCCAAAATTAAAAACCTAAAGCCTTGTAAATGTAAACGAATAAAGTGTGAGAGGGAGCATGGGCTAGGAGTCTTGAGACTAATGTTCTGTTCCTGGCTTTGCCACTGAACTGGTGTGTGACCTTGAAGAAGTGCCTTCACCTGTCTTTTACTAATAGTTGCACAGCACCTAATGCAATGGGTCCCTGAGCTCGGTTGATGTTACGATGTCATGATGTTAAGAGAGAACCTCTTCTTGCTCAAGCAGAACTGTGGTTCTGAGCAGAATAATTGTCCACTTTGATTTGATTTGAACTTTTATGGAGCCATCAGGAAACGTGCAATATGTATGTAACTGTGTGCGCTTTATTGGAGATATGTACATTAAATTGGCGTTCTTTTCAGATCTCCAGAATACCAATTTCTGTGAGGAGCACCAAACAGATCAAATTAACAGAAACACATGGACCATTAAGTCTTCCAAAAATGAGCAAATTCATACCTTTCTACTGGAACCCAGAGTGTCTTGAAAAAGGTAAGGAGTTAATTTTGTTTGCTCTCTATGGCAGGTGAGCTCTTCAACATCTTAGGGTCCTGATCATGCAGAGTGATTAGGGTAGGTAGACCTTTACATCAGTGCAGAATGCCTTTGGCTTTTTGAAGGAGTGCAGGCTGAATACAAATATGGACTTAGGATCCCATATTTTGAAAATCTTAGCCAGCATTCTTTACTTCCTGTCTTCTAAATGTCCGCATACTATTTAAACAGTGGCAACATCTTGCCTAAGAAATAGCTGTGTGTTAGTGATGGATAAAGACTTACAGCTCATTGGGATCTGTGGCAGGGCACTGCTGGGGGAGCCTCAATCAGCTCCTGCCACTCCAGTCCCCATCAAGGGAAATGGATTGGGGCTGGGTAAATAGCCTAGGTTTGCATAATCACTGACTGCACCTGCCAGCCTCAGTAGACAGGAGCTATAAGGCTGGGAGGAAGGGAGTGGAAGGGGGGCGGAGACCAGGAGGGATGGGAGGCTCAGGGATAGGTAGAAGCCTGCTACTCTGTTGCTGACCAGGCCTGTGTTAGGCCAAGCCACAGGAGCGTCGCCAGCATTTCCGGCGCCCTAGGCGGCGGAAGGTCCCGCCCCCGAAATGCCGCCCCCGACAGCGGCGGCGGAAGGTCCTGCCCCCAAAATTCAACGGACTGCCGGGGCGCTGGCGCCCCCAAAATAGCAGTGCCCTAGGCGACCACCTAGGTCGCCTAATGGGTTGCGCTGGCCCTGCCAAGCCATTGTAAATAGTCTGTATATAGTAGGAAACTGGTGGTGGGAAACGGACACAAATAAAGAGCACAGATGTTGCACCAGCTTGGAGCCTCCCTGAGTCTGGGAGGAGCGGGGCCAAGGGGCTGGATACGCAGGGGCGCAATGGGCACCCTGTTATAGGATCTTTCAGACTGAATGCTGTTAAATAAATGTATTATTATTATTATTATTATTTATTACTATTATATTGTTATAGACATGGCATAGAACAATTTTCTAATATTAGGTTTCTTTTCACCCGAAAAGAAATTAGGCAATTGTAGCAGCAAAACTAGTAATTCATGGACTTCTGAAGTAAATGTGGATGATTGCTAAAACATAAATTTGAAGGGGATGTTAAATGTTTGCCTGGGGATTCAGTATGATTTCTCAGCACCCTGGATAGTTAATACAGAGCAGGTTAGCAGCTAGGACAGAAAGATCTTTTCCTTGTCCCAGTTAAGTCAAGAACTATTACAACAGTAGTAATAAGCTCACAACAAGATAGACAAAAGGGAAAAGGAAGTGTCAGTCTGGTGAGAGGGAAATGGGGCGGGGGGAGGGGGGGAGTCTGCATGAGTCCACCAGTTTGGCATTGGAGAAGTAAATTGTGAGGGGTTGCAAATACCCGTGAGGATACAGAAATACTATAAAAGCATCTAGAGAGATCAGAAATATTAACAGCACAACTCTCCCCTACCCCCCACCCCTCCACCCCAAAATGAGATGCAACTTGGAAAAATCCTTCTGGGGAAACAGTAAATAATGATAAATACTGAAGTTAAATGAGAAGGAGAAATCTTTAAAATGGTAACGTTGAAAGAGATGTAGGGGGGCTAATGGAGAGCAAATTATATATGAGTTTGCAGCAATCTATGGTAGTCAAAAGGCAGATACGATTTTTGGGCTGTCATGCATGAGGGCATCACATCACAGAGCAAGAAAGATTAGTCCTTCTTCCTGGCTCCAGTGCGAACACACCTGTAATACTGCTTTGTACCCTACAAGAAATAGACTGATAAACAATACAGAGTTTTCAAACAGCAAAAGTGATCAGGGGACTGAAGAGATTGATTTATAAGGAGAGATTAAAAGATGATTACAGGTGGGCAGAAGAGTAAATATATGTTTGAAAGGTGTAAACAAAAGAGAAGGAAATAGTACAGTGGTTCTCAAACTGGTCAGCGAGGCTCAGGCTTCGGCTTCAGCCCTGGGTGGTGGGGCTCAGGCTACAGACTCCCCGTTCGGGGCTGAAGCCCTTTGGCTTTGGCTTCTGCACCCGGAACAGCGGGGCTTAGGCGAACTCAGGCTTCGGTCCCCCATCCTGCGGTCGTGTAGTATTATGAAGGGCTTTGAGCTCTGCCGATGAAAAATACTATGTAATTTATTATTTAATTCTTGTCTCTGCTGAGGCTACTATCGTTGTTTGAGGATGGGACCAGGAACAGTGCTAGCCTGTTTGCTTCCTTCGTTCTTTCAGGTCACATTGAGCCATGGCCACATCTTCATTCTCCCCCTTGCTAGTGTTAGGGAAAGCAGGGCTAGGAACATCACTCCCTGTTCTGGGGAGTCATAGGAGTTAGACCTTCATTGCCACATAAATCAGAGGGAGTTGTTTGTTCTTCTCTCTCTGCCCTACCTTCTGCAGAGGCCAGGGTGGTGGTGCTTTTCCCCCCAGAGTCCTTGTGAGTGACGGTTGTTTCAAATGTCGCTGGGTCTCAGTTGAGGGGGGGAGGGAGCCATCTCACAAGTGCCCTGTAGCTCTGTCTGGTCTGAGAGGCCATTGGATATATTTAAACCCCATGCAAAGTTCACAGTTCAGCATTTCCTAGTCTGATAGGGCGAGCTGAGTGCCAGTGCTCCATTGTGTTGCCCAGCCTGGAGTTCTTGATCTTTTTTCACCTCATGATATTGAAGTTCCTCAAGGGACTGTGATGTTGTGCAGTCTATATGGTTTTATAAAAACATGATAATAAGTGAATATAATGTAACTGGAATATGCTTCATGCAAAAGGTCTCTTGTAAGGTATCATTACAAAGCTTATAATCTACTGAGTGTGATCATTCTATTTGTATAAATGTATCACTCTTGTATCTAAAACTAGAAATATAAAATACAACTCTGAGGGCCTATTGTAATTATGCAACGTGTGGGCCATTAATGGTGGTTTGGAATCTTGATGACTCCCATTAACCAGGACCATTGTCTGCAGATGGCTGTATTTACCTGTGAGTCTTCCTGTATATGTGGGTGCTGGCAAGTGGGTAATGAAGTCTTGCAATGACATGTGATCATGTCACCTGAACTGGAATCCATCTTTAACCTGGTGCTTTTCCAGTGAGGGGGGGTGGAAACCCAGAGGGACAAAGGATTCCCGCCTTATGCAAAAGATATATAAAGGGGTGGAAGAGAACAGAAGGGAGAGAGGAGCCATCATGAAGAATCCCCTAGCTATCACCTGAGCTGGAACAAGAGCTGTACCAGGGAAAAGAATTGTGCCCAGGCCTGGAAGGTGTCCAGTCTGAGAAAAAGCTTACTGAAGCATCTCTGAGGGTGAGATTATCTGTATTCAGTTTGATTAGACATAGATTTGCGCACTTTATTTTATTTTGCTGGGTAACTTANAAAACGGATTTATTTGGGTTTAGACCCCATTGGGAGTTGGGCATCTGAGTGCTAAAGACAAGCACACTTCTGTGAGCTGTTTTCAGGTAAACCTGCAGCTTTGGGGCAGGTAATTCAGACCCTGGGTCTGTGTTGGAGCAGACGGGTGTGTCTGGCTTCAGCAAGACAGGGTGCTGGAGTCTTGAGCTGGCAGGGAAAACAGGAATAGAAGTAGTCTTTGCACATCGGGCGGCAGCTCCCAAGGGGGTTTCTGTGATCCAACTCGTCACAGGGACTTTTACACACTTGCCGTCTTTTACACAGAGAACCTGCTCCTGCTGGGGACTGGTCCTGCTGAAGCTCATGGAACCTCTGTTTGAGCCTCTCTCGGATGTTCCTTTCCCCACTCTGAAGTTGGTCTTCCTGGTGGCTGACACTTCAGCCACAAGAGTGAGTGAACTTCTGGTGCTTATGGCCCAATACCCTATATGACATTCCACAAGGACAAGGTGGTGCTAAGATCTCACCTGAAGTTCACTACTAAGGTGGTCTTGGAATTTCATTTGAGCCAGTCAGTCTACCTGTCTTGTTACTGAAACCACACTAGATGCTGGGAGAAAAGAAGCTATAGCTCTTGGTGTTACCAGGACTTTGCTTTATTATATTGACAGGACCAAACCGGTTAGAACATTGTCCCTTCTGTTTATTGCCACAGCTAGATGTTCTAAAGGTCCATCCATCTCTCCATAGAGAACATGGAAATGGGTAACGTAGCATATCTCGTTGTGTGCCTGGCATGCTGCATCCACTGAACATCACTCCACCAGAGCTCAAGCAACATCCTCTGCCTGCTTCAGGAATGTGCCAATATCAGAAATCTGTAATGTGGAGAAACCCACTGACCTTTGTCAAACACCATGCCTTGGACTTAGCTACTAGGTCCGATGCCACATTCATGAGAGCCGTACTTCAGTTACTGTTTGATGCAGCTGGAACGCTTCATTTCCTGCCATCCTGAGAGGATGCTGCCTGCCAGTCACTTACAGTGGGATCCACAATGACTCATGCTGAAAGAGGAAAAAATGTTGACTTACCCTCTGCAGTAACTGTGGTTCTTAGAGATATTGTAGTCCATGTGGATCCCATATCCCACCTCAATCCCTGTTGAGTCCTCAGCTACCATGGGTTTCAAATTGCAAGGGAACTGAGGGAGGGTCACAGGTGCCCTGCCGGTACATGCACCTATAGTGCAAACCACACTGATGACAGCATCTCAAAGAACCACAGTTTTACTGTAGTACAAGTAGGGCGTCGTGTCTGTCACAGAGGTCACAGATTCCATGACTTCTGCAGCGGCCAGTGTGGCTGCCCCCAAGGCTGCCCAAGTAGCTGGTTCCGGAGCCAGCTGCTCAGGCAGCCCCGGGGACAGCCACACCTGCCGCTGCTAGAGCGGCTCTGTAGCCAGCTGCTTAGGCGGTCTCGCAGCCAGCCACACAGGCCGCTGCTCTGGCAGCCCCGGGGAGCTGGCCCCGGGGACCACCCAAGCAGCTGCCAATGGGGTTGACCCTGGGGCAACCCCCTCCTGGCGGTGGCCGGAGCATTGGTGGCCCCCCCTGCGGACCCTCCTCCCCTTTTGGCAGCATCTGTTGTTCTCATAAGAACATAAGAACATAAGAAAGGCCGTACCGGGTCAGACCAAAGGTCCATCTAGCCCAGTATCTGTCTACCGACAGTGGCCAATACCAGGTGCCCCAGAGGGAGTGAACCTAACAGGCAATGATCAAGTGATCTCTCTCCTGCCATCCATCTCCATCCTCTGACGAACAGAGGCTAGGGACACCATTCTTACCCATCCTGGCTAATAGCCATTTATGGACTTAGCCACCATGAATTTATCCAGTCCCCTTTTAAACATTGTTATAGTCCTAGCCTTCACAACCTCCTCAGGTAAGGAGTTCCACAAGTTGACTGTGCGCTGCGTGAAGAAGAACTTCCTTTTATTTGTTTTAAACCTGCTGCCTATTAATTTCATTTGGTGACCCCTAGTTCTTGTATTATGGGAATAAGTAAATAACTTTTCCTTATCCACTTTCTCAACATCACTCATGATTTTATATACCTCTATCATGTCCCCCCTTAGTCTTCTCTTTTCCAAGCCGAAGAGTCCCAGCCTCTCTAATCTCTCCTCGTATGGGACCCTCTCTAAACCCCTAATCATTTTAGTTGCCCTTTTCTGAACCTTTTCTAGTGCTAGAATATCCTTTTTGAGGTGAGGAGACCACATCTGTACACAGTATTCGAGATGTGGGCGTACCATGGATTTATATAAGGGCAATAATATATTCTCTGTCTTATTCTCTATCCCCTTTTTAATGATTCCTAACATCCTGTTTGCTTTTTTGACCGCCTCTGCACACTGCGTGGACATCTTTAGAGAACTATCCACAATGACGCCAAGATCTTTTTCCTGACTCGTTGTAGCTAAATTAGCCCCCATCATGTTGTATGTATAGTTGGGGTTATTTTTTCCAATGTGCATTACTTTACATTTATCCACATTAAATTTCATTTGCCATTTTGTTGCCCAATCACTTAGTTTTGTGAGATCTTTTTGAAGTTCTTCACAATCTGCTTTGGTCTTAACTATCTTGAGTAGTTTAGTATCATCTGCAAACTTTGCCACCTCACTGTTTACCCCTTTCTCCAGATCATTTATGAATAAATTGAATAGGATCGGTCCTAGGACTGACCCTTGGGGAACACCACTAGTTACCTCTCTCCATTCTGAGAATTTACCATTAATTCCTACCCTTTGTTCCCTGTCCTTTAACCAGTTCTCAATCCATGAAAGGACCTTCCCTTTTATCCCATGACAGCTCCCTGGGGCGCCCTTCCTCCCCTGGATGCCCTTCCCCCCCTGGGGCGCCCTCCCCCTCGTGGTGCCCCCCCGGGGTGCTCCCTCCCCCTTGTGGCAGTGGTGGCTCCCCCCACCCCTGGTGCTCCCTCCCGGCGGCGCACCCCCCCCCAGGGATCCCCCTTAGGCGGGGATGGAGCAGCAACAGGCCCCCATGGGGTCCCTCCCCCGCAGCGGGGCCCCGGCTTTCCCCCTGCAGCGCTCCCCCCCCCAAGATTCAATCATGGACAGGTCATGGGGCCCTGATTTTTTTTTTTCCTGTGACCTGTCCATGGCTTTTACTAAAAATACCCAATTAAATTGTAGCCTTAAGTATAAGTAACCTTTTTGGTCCCCTCCACCCCCAACCACCACTTGTGTATTGCCATAGAAACAGAAGCAAAGGAATATATAGTTAAGTGCAGTACTGTTACCCTTGAACTTTGCCTCTGCTGGAATTCCCCTGTTATTTCAGAAATATCTATTTGTGGGGTTTCAATAGAACCTGGTTTCATGTGACATAATCATTGAGGCATATCAGCCACTGTGTATCTGTCTGTGTACCTTGACCTTTGGGTATTTTTGCCAAGGGGATGCACAAATAAGGTAACTCACATCATGAAAGAAGCAAGTATTTAAAAAATGAGACTGAATCATGTTTACAGAAAAGTCTTTGTATGGATATATTTTTGTAGTGAGAGCTTGTGGTGAAGAACTGGAAATAAAACTGTATCCGTTGCTGACTGTAGTATTTTTGAATTCTCTGAATGAAAAAATGGCCAACTACACCTCTACCTCGATATAACGCTGTCCTCGGGAGCCAAAAAATCTTACCGCGTTATAGGTGAAACCGCGTTATATCGAACTTGCTTTGATCCGCCGGAGTGCGCAGCCCCGCGCCCCCGTAGCACTGCTTTACCGCGTTATATCAGAATTCATGTTATATCGGGTCGTGTTATATCGGGGTAGAAGTGTACTTCTTGTATTGTGTCTCCACTCCTGTAAAGAGTGTGTTCAAATAAATAAGAGGTTCTTTGGTTCTCAGAGTTGTGGGGATAAAATATAAAATGTATTGTTCCCGACACAGCAATGCCAGTAGTTAAAGTTGCATAAGTGTTCCCATTTTAAAAGTGTCTTTCACTTGTGTGAACTTTCAAAAGTTTTACCATTTGTGTTTAAAATTGACCATGTTTTCTCTCAGTCTGTGTGGAGCACCACTGCCTTCGTGATGGCTTTGGGCTAGCCACTGCCTCAGTTTCCCATTCTTGGGCTCCTGATAACTTCAGCATTGTCTTTAATGTGTTGAGTGACACCTTCTTGTGGGGGCTGGTTTATTAACAAAGTTCAAAAGAAAACGCAAGAACTCCCCCCAGCCTTCCTAGCTGCCTCACAACCCTTGGTGCAAGGTTCTTAGTCCTGTCCCTGCTGAGGCTTTCCACCAAGCAGGCTCGCTCTCTATCAAGTAGCAGTTCCTAACAGGGCTTCCTACCTGGAGTCTCCCTTCTCTTATCTCTGGCTCTCCACAGGCTTCTGTCTTTTTACCTCAAAAGGCCTGATTTAGCCACATGAACTTCTTGTAACTTAGCTCATTCTCTCTGCCTGTAATTGTGTTACAGGTAGGGCTGGACTCATCTCTCTTTAAAGAGGCCAGCCTCCCTGTGCACTGTGCCTTTTGGTTTTGGGTGACAATCTATTTTGCTTTGGCTGAATTTTGTAAGGCTTTATAAGACATCCTTGGTGCACATGCCATGATTTCTATTCATAACAAGTATCTTACTAACTACAACAGTGTTCCAATCTGCACGCTGCCTACAAGCTCATGGTAGCCCAGAGAAAATTCTTTTTATTGTGCATGACTATGTGTATGGTTTGAGCTATGAGGATATTCATGGAACTAGGCAGGATGCTGATTGAGAGCACTGAAGAAGGGAGGTTATAATGGAAGCATTTAGGCCTCTTTATAACTTCCATTACACACTCCAGCTAGAAGTTCATATCTGTATATTTCTATTAAAATTCTTTGCTAGAAGAACAATGAGGTTGCCGAGTAAGTGTGCACTGTTCTGGAAATGTCAATCTTAATGGCATAGGCATAACTGACCCACTGTGCAGATGAATTATTATACAGTCTCTAAAGACATGATTCCATACCATTTTTCCCTCAGGACGCCTGCCTCTTTGGGCTGCTTGGACAGTGAATGAAACTGGGTTATGTACTGACTAAATCCCATCTTCATTCAGTAGAGTTGATTGGCATGCTGTGAGTGATGCAAGGACCACATATTGATCAGTGATGATAAAATACTGAACAGGCGCTACATTCACTGAGCACCATCCTACCTATGCAGTGAATAAGACATGGTTCCTGTGGGGAAAATGGCATGTGCTCATGTATTTTGAGACTGTATTGTAATGCATATGTGTACAGGGCAGAGGTGAACATTAATATCCCCATTAACTTGGCATTTCCTGTCTATTGGGTAGCATGCCAGGCCATGATTTGTCAGCTGCTCTTCTCTAGACACCTGCTTTCCTCATCTGCCATCTTTCTCATGAAGTTACCATGTGACACCAAGAGTGCTAGGAAATCAAAACACTATTTTTTGACACTGTTGGAAAAGTCAGAGCTGCACCACAGAAGACTAGCATCCCACTGCATTGGTGGTGACAGGTACATAGGCTCTGCAAGTGGTTCTCACCACCAGCCATCAGTGCTGAAAAGGAATCTAAACCAAAGCTTCTAGATAGGTGTGTTTAATGGCCAAATTAACCATTTAATTGCCTCTTTGAAGGTTGATTTTAGTTGTCCTGGTTAAGAGGTTGTGTTGTTTATCACATTTGCGCAATCTCCTTTTAGTGTTCTGAGGGGAGATCAGTATTACCATTACTCCTTATACTTGATGGCATATAGGCAGTGCACTCCCTGCTTCTTAGTAAGCACATCACAATGTACTTATCTGTACTTCACAATTTGCCAGGTTGTTCTTTACGTGAGTTAAAAGCTTAAGCCCCTTAATGAGCTAAACCTGTTATGTGGAGGGTTTCCAGTAGGCTGGACAGGTTTAAATAGGCTCAGTAGAGTTTGTAGCCAGTCACTTTGAAAATTGCTAAGACATTCCTCTTTATTAGGCTCTTGCATTGTGAGCTAACCTACGCTTTCCCAGTTTGTTCTGACACTTGCTTGTCAGTTCAGTAGTTGTAGCACTGAGTGAACTAGAAGCCACTATCCTAATAGATTAATAAAACTATACTTATAGCAGGAATAGGTGAGTTAGAGCTGCTTGAGTTTTATTTAAAGTCAAGAGGGAGAGTGTGTGACCCTTCCCTTTAATCAGCTGATTGGCAAGTATTACTTAAACAGGAAGTTACATGGGGAGGAGAGAGCCCCAGGCCTTTTAAATGCAGAGTTGTCCCCCTTCTGGTGGCAGAGCAGGAGGGGGTGCAAGAGGGAAAGCTGCTCCAAGTGGGCTTGTGCTCTGTCTTCAGGTACATGGTAGTGGTGCATTTGTTTTAGATTGGGGCAATGTGTTAGTTTCTAGGCATGTAAATTGTTTTTGTTTTCCTGTTTAAAGCCCTTTTAAGACTGTTAATAATGCAGAATCGCTTGTGTGGACCCCAAAAATGGTGTCTTTGGAACTGATTTCTGCAAGCTTCAGCATCTCACTCTGCCCCTTCCATTAAAGGGAAAGCGTCTGGGAGGCCCTGCAGGGGTTAGTTCAAAAACCCTTGTTACATATTAGACAGTTGTGTGTGCCCTGGGGTTCACATAGAGTATGATAGAGGTCTATAAAATCATGACTGTTGTGGAGAAAGTAAATAAGAAAGTGTTATTTACTCCTTCTCATAACACAAGAACTAGGGGTCACCAAATGAAATTAATTGGCAGCAGGTTTAAAATAAACAAAAGGAAGTATTTCTTCATGCAACGCACAGTCAGCCTGTGGAACTCTTTGCCAGAGGATGTTGTGAAGGTCAAGACTATAACAGGGTTCAAAAAAGAACTAGATAAGCTCATGGAGGATAGGTCCATCAATGACTATTAGCCATGATGGGCAGGGATGCAAAACCATGCTCTGAATTGTCCCTAGCCTCTGTGTGCTAGAAGCTGGGAATGGACGACAGGGATGGATCATTTGATGATTTCCTGTTCTGTTCATTCCCTCTGAAGCACCTGGTGTTGGCCACTGTTGGAAGACAGGATACTGGGCTAGATGGAGTTTTGGTATGACCCAGTATGGCTGTTCTTATGTTATGTTCACTGGCTCACTCCTGCTGGAGCAATACAAAGGGCCAAACTGTCAAAGCATCTGAAATGTAAAACTTGCTTATAATTTACCTTATTCTCTGTAAGCGTATAGTCTTTTAGACGGAAATTCCCTCCTATACAGTTCCTGAGATGGTATTAATCAAGGTGTTAATTTTCCTTATTGTGTGGGCGGTGGCGGGGGACAAGTGTTTTGACTGTCATTTTGGGGTGACTCTTGATAAAGTTCAATCCTGTTTCTTATGAGTTTGTTTTTAAGACGAGGCAAAACTGGAGGAGAGGAAAGAAAGTGCAACAAATGTCTGTTTCTTGTTCAGCTGCTGGGAAACAACAAGCACAGCATATGGTCTTATTAGCCCTTCAGCACTTGGCAAAACTTTTACCAGTATCAGGCTGCTTAAGGCACTATTCAGAGCTTTCATTTTAATTACAGCAGTGTTACAAGGATGGGTTTCTCTTGGCTGGCTAAGACAGACTTTTACTAGATAGAAAGCAAATAAGAAACAGAAGTAGTACAATAGGGAAGTTAAAATCACCCTAGGGAAGGGGTGGCAGCAGGTTCACATGCCAGGTGTTGTTCAGGATTCATTCAAACCTAATAGATGGGGGTGATTATCATCTGCTCCTTCTCCTCCTCTAATCAGGATGTCTTTCAGGATCACGCCCAGTGGTGTGATGGTACATTCCTTGGTCACAGCAGTTGGTGTTGATAGCTGTGATGATGAAGTTCACTTCCTCTCCTTCAATTTAGCTCCTTTAAACTATCCAGTGCACAATCAAGTTGCTAAGTGATGGTCCTTTTCCCCCTCTAATTCAGGAAAAGCCATGTCTAGAAAGGGGTGGCAATATCAGCCATCAAAATTAATATTTATTATTTGTATTGTCATAGTCCCAGGAGCCCTAGACATGGACCAAGACCCCATTGTACAAACACGGAACAAAAAGAATTTGCCAAAGAATGCAAAAGAATTTGCATTCTAAGTATAAGGCAAGAGACAACAGATGGATACAGGCAGATGGACTGGGAGTAGAAAACGACGAGACAATATTGGTTAGCATGACAGCTCTCTCTCAGCACATCAGTGGCCTAACCATTCTCAAGTGTTTTGGAGGCAACTGAAGAAAGATAATGAGGTGGATTTGCAGAGGTTTACGGGGAGCTTCTTTCAAGCCTGCAGGATAACAAGAAGCTGGCATCATTGGCTGATTGGATGGGGGAGTCAACATCTTGATAGTGAGTGATGAGTAAGGTGTGGTTTGGCCATGAAAAGCCTTGATAGTGAGGAAAAATAGCTTGTGTTTGATGCAGTAGAGAAGAGGGAGCCAGTGCAGGGACAGGGGTGATATGGCCAAAGTGATGGGCTAGGAAAATGATCCTTGCACCAACATTCTCAATGGATATGAACAGGCAAGATTGCATTTGTCAAGGCCAGAGAGAATATTGCTGTAGTAACTGAGCTGTGAGATAATGAGAGCCTGGACGAGAGTTTTAGCTGTATGGCGGAATAAGAGACTGTATCTTAGGCTACGTCCACACTACCCGCCCGGATCGGCGGGTAGCCATCGATATATCGGGGATCGAGCTATCGCGTCTCGTCTGGACGCGCTAGATCGATCCCCGAACGCGCTCCCTTTGCCTCCGGCACTCCAGCAGGGCGAGCGGAGTTGCGGAGGCGACGTGGGAGCCGCGGCCGTCGATCCTGCGCCGCGAGGACGTGAGGTAAGTCGCGGTACTTCGAAGTAAGATACTTCGACATCCCCCCCTAGTGTGGACCAGGCCTTAGAGATGTTATTCAGAAAGAATCTGCAAACATTAGATTCACCCTGGATCTGCGGACCTAGAGAGACTTCCAAGTGAAAGATGATACCCAGGTTATGTGGGCCTGCGTGACAGGCAGGACAGTGGTGTTGTCCACAGTCATCAAGAAAGGAGGTAGCAGGGAGGTCTTAGGGGGAAGATTGATCTTAGCTGATGGCTAATCATCCATGAGGAGATGTCAGAGAAACAGGCTGAGATTTTATTTGTTATGGGAGGCAAGTCAGGAGTAGAGCGGTAGATCTGATGGTAGTTGAATTTGTGTTTTGTGAATGACATTATCCAGAGATAAGGTATAGAGGGAGAAGAGAAGGTGATCAAGGACAGAACACTGTGGAACCCCCTCAGAAAGTTAGAGGGCAAGAGGAGGATCCTCTGAAGAACACGCTGAAGCAGCAATTAAAGAGGTAGGAGAACAAGGAGAGGAAAGGTTAATGGAAGCGAGTGTGGTCAGTGGTGGTGAAGGTGGCTGTCAGGTCACAGAGGATGAGAATGGAGTACTGGGTCTGAGCTTTGTCTATGAAGAGGTCATTAGAGATTTTGGCAAGAGCAGTTTCAGTGGAGTGCAAGGTATGTTTGACGGATTGTACAAGCAGAACTCCAAACAGCGATGTAGACAACATATTCAATGAGCCTTGAGATAGGGTGGTAGCTGAAGAGGCAAGTGGGGTCCAGGGTGGTGGTTATTTTTTAAGATAGGAGACACTAAAGCATGCTTGTATTATGAGGGGAAAGAGCCAGAGGAGAGTGAGCAGTTAAGGAGAGGAGTGAGGGTATGAGAGTGGGTGTAAGGGAGATTAGAAGATGGGATGGGGTCACTGCGGCAGATGAGAAATTTCTGCATGTGTGACAAGGAAGTAAGAGAAGGGGGAATCGTAGGTGTGCCGAGGAAGGAAGATCATGTCATATTTAGTCACTTTTCTCTTGAAAGAAATTGGCTAGAGCCTATGCAAAGAAAAAAGTGGAGGCAGGAGAGAGGGAGGATTTGAGGAGTGAATCAAAAATGGCCAAAAGGTGGCTGGGATTGAAGACATGGGATTCAATTAAGTTGGAGAAGAAGAGTTGTTAGCTAGGAAGATGGCAGAGCTGAAGGAGGAGTGAACAAAATTATAATGGAGTAAGTCAGCCTGGACATGAGATTTTCACCAGAGATGCTCCAACAGTGCACCACCTTCTCCTGTCATTTTACCGCCTTCTTGATTTGTTGCCATAGCAATTTTGTGACCTTACCAGAATCCCTGCAAACCTCTAATCTGTTCTTTCATTTTAAACATGTTTTGTTTGTACTAGTTTCTTTGGCTACATCTTTCACTTATTTTATCAGTAGTTTTATATAACAGGTCAACTGAACTTTTGTTACTTTCATCTGTTTTTAACAACTCAGTGTGATGGGCTGGACCCCTTGGGAAGCCACCTGATGTGCTGAGATACCACTGAGTCTACCTGTTCTGCCAGCATGGATCCCCTCTAACCTGTCTTGCTGAGCCAAGCTCTTAAAACCTCCTCTAACACACACAGCAGATCAGCTCTGGGAAGACTCATCTTAAGGGACTTGCTCCAGCACTCAGATGTCCACCTCCCTTGGAGTGCAGACCCAAAGATATATTATGAAATTTGCCCCTTCCCTCAATGGGGAGAGAGGGGTGCACACTTCTTGCCCCCCCCCAGTTAGAAATTACATAAACTGGGTTTAATAATAAACAAAACAAATTTTATTAACTATAAAAGGCAGACTTCAAGTGGTAAAAGGGGTAACAAAGAGAACAAAGCAGATTACTAAACAAATTAAATCAAGCACGCAAACTAAGCTAGTTTCACTAAAGAAATTGGTTACAAATAGTATTTCTCACCATAGATATTGTTGCAGGCAGGTTGCAAAGTTTCTGTGGTTCAGAGTTCCAGTTATATTCCTTTTCAGACTAGACCCCTGTTTCAGTCTGGATTCCCCGCTTGCTTTCACTTCAGGTGGCTTTTGCAATCTTTCTTCTTGGGCAGACAGGCCATGGAGAGGAGTCGTCCTGCTTGCCTTCCTCCCCACCCTTAAATAGGATTTACATAAGGTGGGATTCCTTTGTTTTCCAAACTTGACCCCCCTTCCCTTACAGTGGAAAGTTACAAGAAGTCCCAGGTAATGTTTTAGTATCAGGTGACAAGACTACCTGACTCTGTAGTATCAGTGTCCATGAGTCAGTGGCAGTATGGAGCGTCCACAGGAAGGCCAAGTCCATTTCACAGTCCATTGTCCTCGCTGATGGGTCATCTGCCCTGTCTGGCTTTTCCATTGTTATACCTGAATCATAGAATATCAGGGTTGGAAGGGACCTCAGGAGGTCATCTAGTCCAACCCCCTGCTCAAAGCAGGACCAATCCCCAACTAAATCATCCCAGCCAGGGCTTTGTCAAGCCTGACCTTAAAAACCTCTAAGGAAGGAGATTCCACCACCTCCCTAGGTAACCCATTCCAGTGCTTCACCACCCTCCTAGTGAAAAAGTTTTTCCTAATATCCAACCTAAACCTCCCCCACTGCAACTTGAGACCATTACTCCTTGTTCTGTCATCTGNCTTCTGCAGACTAAACAATCCCAGTTCCGTCAGCCTCTCCTCATAAATCATGTGCTCCAGCCCCCTAATCGTTTTTGTTGCCCTCCGCTGGACTCTTCCCAATTTTTCCACATCCTCCTTGTAGTGTGGAGCCCAAAACTGGACACAGTACTCCAGATGAGGCCTCACCAATGTCGAATAGAGGGGAATGATCATGTCCCTCGATCTGTTAGCAATGCCCCTACTTATACAGCCCAAAATGCTGTTAGCCTTCTTGGCAACAAGGGCACACTGTTGACTCTCATTCAGCTTCTTGTCCACTGTAATCCCTAGGTCCTTTTCTGCAGAACTGCTGCCTAGCCATTTGGTCCCTAGTCTGTAGCAGTGCATGGGATTCTTCCGTCCTAAGTGCAGGACTCTGCACTTGTCCTTGTTGAACCTCATCAGATTTCTTTTGGCCCAATCCTCTAATTTGTCTAGGTCCTTCTGTGTCCTATCCCTACCCTCCAGCACATCTACCACTCCTCCCAGTTTAGTGTCATCTGCAGACTTGCTGAGGGTGCAGTCCACACCATCCTCCAGATCATTAATGAAGATATTGAACAAAACAGGCCCCAGGACCAACCATTGGGGCACTCCGCTTGATACTGGCTGCCAACTAGACATGGAGCCATTGATCACTACCTGTTGAGCCCGACGATCTAGCCAGCTTTCTATCCACCTTATAGTCCATTCATCCAGCCCTTACTTCTTTAACTTGCCGGCAAGAATACTGTGGGAGACGGTATCAAAAGCTTTGCTAAAGTCAAGGAATAACACGTCCACTGCTTTCCCCTCATCCACAGACCCAGTTATCTCCTCATAGAAGGCAATTAGGTTAGTCAGGCATGACTTGCCCTTGGTGAATCCATGCTGACTGTTCCTGATCACTTTCCTCTCCTCTAAGTGCTTCAGAATTGATTCCTTGAGGACCTGCTCCATGATTTTTCCAGGAACTGAGGTGAGGCTGACTGACCTGTAGTTCCCCGGATCCTCCTCCTTCCTGAAGTGTTAGCAGTGGGCGTCACCCAAAGTAGCATAGTAAAAATACAGATACCCCGATCGCCATGAGTTTTCAAAGATAATGGCCAATGGCTCTGCAATCACATCCGCCAACTCCTTTAGCACCCTCGGATGCAGCGCATCCNTTATGTCATATTCATATCATAAGCATATTTTCATAAAGAATATGGAATGACACGTCACACTCGGGTCACAGGCCCTTGCACACCAGCAGCCTTTGAATGCTGTTTCATTTCCCATCTCATTTCTATATACATTCTCCTCCTGTGGTTCTCCATGGGCATTTTCCTTCCTTGTGTGTGCCTGCCATGCTGCTCTTGATCAGCAAGTGGCTTGCAGCACTCACCCTTCTCCTTGCTCATCCTCCAGGCCTCCACTCACCACCTCTTCTCTTTCCAATCCTAGGATGATCTTATTCTTCAGTGTCTTTCTAAGCCAGTTGAGCCTATATTTGAGGCACCATCTTTTGAACTCTGTTTGCTGGTATACAGCCTTCATCCTACTGTTTT
Organism: Platysternon megacephalum; assembly: GCA_003942145.1. Classification (NCBI taxonomy): domain Eukaryota; kingdom Metazoa; phylum Chordata; order Testudines; family Platysternidae; genus Platysternon; species Platysternon megacephalum. The sequence goes on along the minus strand of QXTE01000036.1, from coordinate 12,438,334 downwards.
GTCTGGTGTGCTGTAGCAGCATTTTAAAAGGAAATGAACAGTTAACAAGTATATTAAAAGCTAATATACTTTCTTCTTGTGTTTTAAATATGTCATTTAAGAAAATAAGGATGCCTTATGCAGCAGTGTGTTTTATGCAGCAGTGTGTTTTTTCCTAAGTTCTTTTAGTTTTGCCCATGTTCTTTCACATTGTCTCATCCCATCAGCTGAAGAGCTTCAAGGCGGGAACACACAGTGTAATGATAAATATATTTATCCTGCTATGGATCTTCTGTGTTGAACAATTTTAACTCATGGTGACAGACCTTCCTTGCTGGGTATATTTGAACCAATAGCTTCTTTTCCAGTCTTTCTGCCTCCACAGAATAGAGCAGATGTTTCCTCCTCTGTACTTTGACAGAACTCCTGCAAGGAATCCTTTCTTAGTTAAATGAATTTCCCCTTGATTTTTTTTTATGGCGATTTTCCCTCTCTCCTGGGGTGATTATGGAGAAACTGAACTGAGTGGCCTGGTGAGGGGCTTTTATGTAGCCATATCTGCAAGTAATGCTTTCTATCAGGTAGGAAACTCTGTCCCATTCTCGTGGATGATTACCTGACCTCAGATATTCATGCCTTTGTCACCTCCCATCTTGACTACAGCAGTGTGGTATACCCAAGCATGAAGACTTCAGCATTTAGGAAACTCCAGCTAGTACAGAATGCTGCAGCACATCTCCTCAGGTACGTGGGTTACTATGAGCAGATCAAATCCATCCCACACTCTGTGTGTTGGCTCCCCGTAGAATATAGAGTCAAGTTTAAGGCCTTGGTCCTTATTTTCAAGACACTCAGTGGCCTGGAGCCAGGATATTTAAAGGGGCCTAAAGCTCTGGGATAAAGACTGTGGTTGATATTTCTGCTCCTCGGGTGTAATGGCAAGTTGTGCTCCTCTGTGCAGCAGAAAGCTTTTTCAGGGTCTGGTTCCAAACTGTAGAACAAATTCTTTCAGGAAGTAAACCATCCCAAACCTCCCCACTTTTCACTCCAAGTGCAAGGTGTACTTCCTTGAGCTGCCTTCCATAATATAAACACAGAGCAGTGTTGACATTTAAAAATCCCCCAATAAACAAAAAAGTAGGGTGTGTGTATGTGTGTGTGTGTGCATGGCAGACTGTGGATTGGGAAGAACATTTGTGCCCTTGAATGAAGTTATATCTGCCCTTTTAAAAATCACTAACATACAAACCTAGAAAATTCTTCCTCTATGCCCTGAGCCTGCAAATCAGCCCTTGTCAGTACATGTTAAAAAAACAAACCCCCCCACCCCCATCCCCAGCATACCTGGTGGAGAGGGTCCCTCCTCCTCCTGCTGAACCAGCATGGCCACCATCTGTGCTGCCGTGTCTTGGTATTAGGGCTCCATAAACAGATCCTGAGGTTCCAGCAAGGCCTTGTGAATCTTCTCCATCCCCACACAAAACAAAACAAAAAACAATGACACTAGCTAAGTGATAGGTCTCAAAATATAATTGTAAATGGGGAAACATCATTGAGTGGGTGTGTTTCTAGTGGAGTCCTGCAGGAATCAATCCTTGGTCTAACGCTAATTAACATTTTTATTAATGAACTGGAAGAAAACATAAAAATCATCGCTGATAAAGTTTGCAGAGGAGACACAAATTGGGGGAGTGGTAAATAAAGAAAAGGATAGGTCACTGATTACAGAGCAGTTGCTTGGTAAACTGAGTGCAAGCGAACAATATATGTTTCAATATGGCTAACTGTAAATATATACATCTAGGAACAAAAGAATGTAGGCCATTCTTCCAGGATGGGCAACTCTATCCTGGGAATCAATGATTCTGAAAAAGATTTAGGGTCATGGTGGACAGGAGCGCCTCGTTCAATGCTGTGGCAAAAGGGCTAATGCAATCCTGGGATGCATAAACAGAGAATCTTGAGTAGGAGTAGAGCGGTTAATTTGACTCTGTATTTGGCACTGGGGTGACTGCTGCTGGAATCCTGTGTCCAGTTCTGGTGTCCGCAAGTCAAGAAGGATATTGATAAATTGTAGAGGGTTCAGAGAAGAATCACAAGAATGAAGAAAGGATTAGAAAATATTCCTTATAGCGAACCAGGGATAATTTCATTGGATGAATAGGCAGCAGGTTTAAAACAAACAAAAGGAAGTACTTCTTCACACAACGTACAGTTAACCTATGGGACTTGTTGCCAGAGGATGTTGTGAAGGCCAAAAGTATAATTGGGTTTAAAAAAGAATTAGGTAAGTTCATGGAGGATATGTCCATTAATGGCTATCAGCTAAGATGGTTAGGGATGCAACTGCATGCTCTGGGTGGACTGGGTGGACTGCTGGAGATAGTAGGTTCTGCAGATACGATCCTTGAGAACCCAAGTGTCCCTATCTAGGCATTTTCAGCAGAACCTTTCTATTCATCAATTTTATATGTATAAAAAATACTTTTACATCAGTTAGGCACCCTAAAATGTAGTGGATAATGAACTCTGCTTAAGGACCTAGTCCAGCACGCACTGAAATCAGTGGAAGGACTCCCATTAATTTCAGTGAGAGTTGTATCAGGCACTAAATGCATACTTTTTTTTTTTTTTTAAAAGGGGCTGGCATGGAACTCTTTTGTAAGACAGGTGGTGGTGGTGACACAGTTACACTGCCATGCTGGGTCAGAGTTCAGGATTTCATCTTCGTACCTGGGTTGGCAGAAGCTGGGAATGCAGCAAACACAACAAGCTCCTCCCTTGGAAGGAAGCATTTCATGTTGCTTCCTCCTAATGGTAGCTAAAGCCATCTTCAAGGGTGGGGCTCGTTGCCTTTGAAGAGAGCTGCATATTGCCTTTCTCAGAAGGGCTGTGACTGCAGAATAGGGTCATGGAGTGTGGGGAAAAGCGGGGGATCCTGGAAACTCGTAAGGACGCACCCTAAGGGGACGAAAGAGTTCTGGGATTCACAGGTGTGCTCTGTATTTTCTTTGCATCTCTCGCTCTGCAAATGTGTTGAACTCGACCTTTGAGAAGTTACTGATAAGCTGTTATCAGCCAGGAGTTAAAATAACAAACCCTCCCACCTTGCTCAGTTAGATAGAAACTCCCCAGGCCAAATTAATGTGTACAAATGTTATACCAATCCAGGCACGACAGCCTGGCCGAGGACAAAGTTTACTCTGTGAAGAAATCATCCGCAACTGGTAGTTTCACACTGTTTATGCAGCCTGTCCCTGTATTGTAAGTATTTCTTTTTACATAGAATATTTCATTTGGAACTGGGTGTGGTATTGTGAATATGAAATTACGTTCATAGTCTTGTTAGAAAGATAGAATCATTAAGGGATCTAAAATTGAACACGGGAGAAATCATGGCCCTGTTTGAAGTCATTGGCAGCAACCCCATTTACTTCAGTAGGGCCAGGACTTCACCAAAGATTATTTGTATCATGTGACTCTCTTGATTTCCCATTCCTTTAAGTCATGTTTTCAGGGGACGGTATTTTAACCCAGACAGTAATAACAGTTCTGAAGATATTTTATTAGGACAAGAAATGCTAGAGTGAAAGAATTTCTTTTAATTCCAAAAGGGAATAGAAAAAATGGAATCAGTCAGCAAGTGTGTTGCATTGGCCTCTATAGAATAGTTTTTTTGGTTCCAGTCTGTAGAACTTGGAATTAACCCAAATGTTAGTTCATGACATTGTTTACTATATATGCACATTGTAAACAAATTTATATTTATTAAATATCTTAATAAAGTGTATGCAGATGTTCTTAACTCAATCCTGTGAGTTGTTGAGTGCCCTTAACTCCCACTAGCTTGAATGGGCATTGGAGATTCTCAGCACCTTGCTGGAATGAGGTCTAAAAGAGACATGTGTAAAGTAAAGGGTAAACCATAAAACAGAAGCATTGGTAGACTAGGGAGCAGGTTTAACTGACATGCCGGTACAGGTGATGAAGACCCTGATATCTGCTCTGCTGTAGGGTACCTGTGGTTCTTAACCAAGAGTCAGACTAGTTTTGGACTGAATGTTTAAAATCTGTTCTAGAAAAACATTGATGTTTACGTAAAAAAAATTCGAATGGCATGTTGCCACTTTCCGGCATTTATATCCTCCATTGTTTTTAAGAATCTCTTTACAGTCTACTGCTCTTTATTTTCTATATGCCTGGGCTGTCTTTTAACTGTATTTAGAACTATACTGAAATTATCCATCATTTGTTCCTTATTATTATAATGCTTTTATTTAATTTAACATTAGTCTTGCTTTTGTATTTTGTTTAATCTCTGTGGGTTTAAATTTTGTGGAGCCGGAAAATAAAGCTTCATCTATATACTCCATTTTCCCTCTTGAGACATTTAAGGGTGTGGTGTACTGTAATCACCTGTTCTTTCCATTGATTAACAACTTTTCTTTTTCATTCAGATTCTTGACATTTTTAGATAAATATCAATGTAGCTTTTTATATTTAAAATAATTTGTTACAGATCTGTCTAAAATTCCATCTAATCCAAATGAGCCCATTAAAATATAGTAGTATACATTGAGTATTTTACTCTGATTCTAATTTTCATTTTCAAGAAACTCCATTTGCAAACTCCTCATTGCAGTTAATACAGTAACCCAAATTATAGTGATACCATCTCATAACTTTTTATAATTCTTAATAAGTACAATTCCTTCCAGCTAGAGTAGGTACACTACTGTAGGAAGTGTAATCAGGTTTATCTCAGGCCCTGTCTACACTCGCAAGTTTGTGCACAGTAAAGCAGCTTTGAGCGCTGTAACTCCCAAGGTGTACACACTGCCAAGCCACTTAGTGCGCAGAAACTGCGCTCTAAAAAACCCACCTGGACGAGAGGCGTAGAGCTTTCTGCGCCGGGGCTACAGCGCTGTGGTGCCAGTGTAGATACCGTGGTGACTACAGCGCTGCGATTGTGCTCAGGGAGGTGTCCCACAATGCATGTTCTCACTTCTCTGGCCATCGGTTTGAACTCTTCTGCCTTGCTCTCAGGTGACCAACCGTCAGCCCCACCCCGTACATTCCTTTGCAAATTTGAAAGTCCCCTTCCTGTTTGCTCGGTGATGCGTGCAGTGGTCTCAACGCATCTTTCCAGGTGGCCATGTCTGCTCCATGCACCAGGTGATCCCCCGCTTGGAGCAATGCTGAGCTGCTGGACCTCATGGGCATTTGGGGAGAGGAGGCAGTGACTGTGCTCCAGCAGTTGGAATGATGATACCTTCGGACAGATTTCTAGATGCATGATAGAAAGGGACCATGACCGGGACACATTGCAGTGCAGGGTCAAAGTGAAGGAGCTGTGGAACGCCTACGACAAGGCACGGGAGGCAAACAGCCACTCCGGTCTGCGCCCACGAGCTGCCGGTTCTACAAAGAGCTGGACGCGATACTCGGTGGTGACCACACCTCCACTGCGAAGGACCTTGTGGATACTTCGTTGGCTTGCATGCCAGTCAAGAGTGGACTGAGCCAGGAGGAGGCAATCTTGGATGAAGAGGAGGAGGGGGACCCCGAGGCAGAGGATGACTCGGAGGCCAGAGATGCATGCAGTCAGGAGCTCTTTTCTACCCCGGAGGAGCCTAGCCAGTCACAGCAGTCGGAGCTTGGCAAAGCGCAAACAGGAGATGAGGCCCTTGGTAAGTGGATCTGATTTTGGGAATTGCTGAAGCGAGTTGTTGGGGGCAGGAGTTGCAGAAAGCAGGCTTGTCTCCCACCTCATGCCTAGCCTGAGCAGCAGAACAGGCTGTTTATACACTCCCTCACTTCATGGGAATCTCCCTCAGAGATCTCCAGGAAACTCTCGTGGAGATACTGGGCAATCCGCTGCTGCAGGTTCCTCGACAGAGCTGCTTTGTTTCTTGCCCCATTAACTGTAACTTTCCTGTGCCACTTTGCCATGACGGGTGGGGGAACCATTGCTGCACACAGGCTAGCCGCATAGGCGCCAGGGTGGAAGCCACAGGCTTGGAGAAGACCATCCCTTGATTCCCTGCTCACCCTCAGCAGCAAGATATCTTCCATAATGATGACCTCCTGTGGAAAGTGTGGGGACAAGAATGATTATCAGGCCCACCCTACAGTGCTGGCTCTCCAAGTGCCCAAGAGCCACGTGCCCAGTGTACGGCAGGGTCCAGGAACAGTGATTTACCCTGCCCCTGCAGCTACTCGCCATTTTGGGGGTCTTGTGCCTCATGTGTGCTTGCCTGGGGTCAGCCAGTTAGTGACAGGTGTGTTAGTACTGGCTGTGTTTTAAAGCACTGAAACAATATTGTCTGTGTTGCAAACAATACTGCTTCTGTAAAATGTTGCATTTAAACTTCACAGAGATGACCTTGGGAGCACAGTCTCCCTCTTTGTTTTCGATGGCAGAACGGTTGCGCAGAATTAGAAAGTCCCAAGAAAAGCTAAGGAGGACTTTATGCGTGAGGTTATGATGCACTCCGCCACCGAGAAAAAAGAATGAAAGGAGTGGTGGGACAGCGAGAAGAGGGACCGAAAGGAGAACATGGCACACCAGAAAGAAGCCACGGAGTGGCTCTTAACAGTTATGGAGCGCCAAGCGGACACGCTCCAGGCGATACTAGCTCTTCAAACCGAGCAGCTCCGCGCCTGCCCTCCCCTGCAGCCTCTTTTGCAAAACTCTTTCCCATGCACCCCTCCTCCCCCCCGCACACTGTTATCAACCTCCTGGCTCCACTCTCTACCCACAGCATTCCACTCCTCCCTCCTCACAGTCCAGCAATGTGGACTCCCACTACCCACTGCACTCAACACCCATCCCTCTGCAAATTGGCCCTGCTGAAGTACAGCACCCGTTGCATCATACTCCAAAGGAGAAGGTTGGGTGTGATCCCTGGACATACACAAATCTGTAGCCATCCAGGGACCCCTCCTCCTTTTGAGACCTTCCCTTCCGTCATCCCCCATCACCCTCCCTGCTGATGATTTTTTTCGTTTGACTCTCTCCTCTGGTTGTTGTCTTTCAATAAAAGAATTGTTTGTTTGAAAGCAATCTTTGTTCTTTTAAGTGAAAGCAAAAAGAGCACTGCAAAGCAAGATACAATTATGTAAAGCTCCCTTCTTGCATCATGTGCACCAATTACCTCCTAGCATTACAAACACTGCAATCCTGAGCATAGCAACAAATATTAGTGGCTTTCAGCTTCAAATTGCTGCCTCAAAGCATCCCTGATCCTTATGGCCCTGCACTGAGCCCCTCTAATAGCCCTGGTCTCTGGCTGTTCAAACTCAGCCTCCAGGTGCTGAACCTCTATGATCCAGCCCTGAGTGAAGCTTTCACCCTTCCCTTCACAAATGTTATGGAGCGTACAGCACGCAGCTATAAGCATAGGAATGTTGTCATCGGCCATGTCCAGCTTCCCATACAGGCATCGCCAGCAGGCTTTTAAACGTCCAAATGCACACTCCACAGTCATTCTGCACTTGCTCAGCCTGTTGTAGAACCGCTCCTTGCTGCTGTCAAGTTGCCCCATGTATGGCTTCATAAGCCACGGCATTAAGGGATAGGCGGGGTCTCCCAGGATCACAATGGGCATTTCAGCTTCCCCTACGGTGATCTTCTGGTCAGGGAAGAAAGTCCCTGCTTGGAGCTTCTTGAACAGGCCAGTGTTCCGAAAGATGCCTGCGTCATGCACCTTTCCGGACCAGCCTGCATTAATGTCTGTGTAACGCCCACGGTCATTCACAAGCGCCTGGAGAGCCATTGAGAAATACCCCTTGCGATTAATGTACTCAGTCGCTAGGTGGTCTGGTGCCAGAATTGGAATGTGTGTGCCATCGATTGTCCCTCAGCAGTTAGGGAAGCCCATTTGTGCAAAGCCATCCACAATGTCACGCATGTTGCCCAGAGTCACGGTCTTTCGGAGCAGGATACGATTAATGGCCCTGTACACTTCCATCAACACAACACCAACGGTCGACTTTCCCACTCCGAACTGGTCAGCGACCGATCGGTAGCAGTCTGGAGTAGCCAGCTTCCACAGTGCAATCGCCACATACTTCTCCAATGGCAGGGCAACTCTCATTCTTGTGTCTTTGCTCCACAGGGCTGGGGCGAGCTCATCACACAGTCCCATGAATGTGGCTTTCCTCATGCGAAAGTTCTGCAGCCACTGCTTGTCATCCCAGACATGCATCACGATGTAATCCCACCACTCAGTGCTTGTTTCCCGAGCCCAAAAGCGGCATTCCACTGTGGTCCGCACCTCCGTGCAGACCACAAGCAATCTCGTGTCGTAGCTAGTATGCGTGCTGAGATCAATGTCGCACTCTTCTTGCCTTTGTAGTTTAAGGAATAACTCCACTGCCACTCATGACGTGTTGGTCAGTGTGAGCAGCATACTGGTCAACAGCTCGGGATCCATTCCTGCAGCCCAAAAGAGGCAGGGCAGGTCGTACAGTACACAAACCGTTGAAAGATGGCACCAAATGCGGATGGAAGCACAGGGATTGCTGGGATGCGAAGCAATGCATCATGGGGCATTGGGACAGAATCCAGGATGCCCCACAACCCCTTCCGCCTTCCCACAAGTCTTATTGGCAAAAGAGAAAGAGGTGCTCTGTGGGATAGCTGCTCAGAGTGCACTGCTCCAAATAGCGTCGCAAGTGTGAACACGCTATTGAGCAGGAAGCTGTCAGTGTGAACACATAACAGCGGTTTTCCTTCGGCGCTCTCTGAGTGGCGCTGTAACTTTGCAAGTGTCGACGTACCCTCAGTAATGCTTCTTCAGTCTTTCTACTTTTTTTTTTTTTTTTTTTAACCTTATCGATAGTATGAGACAAAGACCATAATGACCTCTGTGGATGATAATCTCCACTGAGTGGCGAATTGTCCACATTTTCAAGGAGCTCACATACTATTGTTTCATTAACTTGTCTCATCTGCTTGTTGTATCCACTCTTTGTCACTCATTTTATACTTGGGTGTGAATTAAAACTGATATAGTTATTTTGGTGCAAGTCTGTGTGTGATCACTCAATCTAAGTCAGTTTATTGCTGACTGCAGCCAATTTTACTCCAAAATAGGAGTATCCATAAACAGACTTGCACCAAAATAATTACATTTTAATCATACCTTTTGTTATGCCAGGCATGTGTGGGACCATGAATCTTTTGGATCTAGACCAGGGGTAGGCAACCTTTCAGAAGTGGTGTGCCGAGTCTTCATTTATTCACTTTAATTTAAGGTTTTGCGTGCCGGTAATACATTTTAACGTTTTTTAGAAGGTGTCGCTCTCTGTCTATATTATATAACTAAACTATTGTTGTATGTAAAGTAAACAAGGTTTTCAAAATGTTTAAGAAGCTTCATTTAAAAATAAATTAAAATGCTGATCTTAAGCTGCCAGCCTGGGGTTCTGTTCACCTAGGCCTGCAGCGGGACGCCGGCTGGCATGGGGCTGGCAGCTGGGACCTCAGACCTGGGGGGGAGGGGGGTGCAGGGCAGAGGGATGAGAGCTGTGGGGGTGCAGGGCAGAAGGCTGGACGTGTGGGGGGGGGTCAGGGCAGAGGGCTGGGGGTGTGGGGGGGTGCAGGACAGAAGGCTGGGTGTGGGGAGGGAGTTCAGGGATCAGGGCAGAGGGCTGGGTGTGTGTGTAGGTTCAGGGCAGAGGGCTGGGGGTGTGTGGAGCAGGGCTGGGGGTGGGGAGGGGGGTTCAGGACAGAGGGCTGGGGTGCTCGGCTCGTGGGGGTGCTCCAGCCCCCTGCCCTGAGCGGCTCATGGCAGGGGGCTGGAAGGGATATGCCCTGTTCCACCCCGTCCCTACGGCCCCGTCCCTACCTCTTCTCTGTCTCCTCTATGGAGCAGCGAGGACGCTGCGGCTCGGCTCCGCCCCCCTTCCCCCGGCGATCAGCTGATCGTCGGGAGGGAGGGAGGGGGAGGAAAGCACCACGCTGGGGGAAGAAGCGGGGGAGGGGGAGCTTGGCTGCCGCAGGACAAAGCTTCTGCCTCCTGCCCCCGCAGAGGAGAGCGGTGGGGCTGAGTGGGGCTGGGGGCTGGGACGGCAGCGGCGTGCCACCCAAAATCGGCTCGCGTGCCATGTTTGACTGTTTGGGCTGGGGTAGGGGGTTGCGGTGCAGGAGGGGGTCAGGGCTCTGGGCTGGGGGTGCAGGCTCTGGGGTGGGGCTGGGGATGAGGGGTTTTGGGTGCAGGAAGGGGCTCCGGGTTTGGGGAAGGCTTAGGGCTAGGGCAGGGGATTGGGGCACAGGTTTACCTCAGGTGGCTCCCAGTCAGCAGCGGAGTGGGGCCGCTAAGGAAGCAGAAGTGGCCAGCAGCAGTCCGGCTCCTAGGCGGAGGCATGCAAGCGGCTTTCGCCTGCAGACACCGCCCACCCCCAGCTCCCATTGTCTCGGGGTGGGGGCAGCACGTGGAGCCCCATGGCCCTCCCACCTTCGGAGCCAGACCTGCTGCTGGCCGCTTCGGGGGCGCAACGCAGTGTCCGTACAGGTAGGAACTAGCCTGCCTTAGCTGGGCAGCATTGCCGACGGGACTTTTAACAGCCCGGTCAGCGGTGCTGATCAGAGCCGCCGCGACCCAGTGCCTTACATTCCGCGACCCAGTACTGGGTCACGACCCGCTGTCTGAAAACCACTGTTCTAGCAGCAGTCACAACAGTGCTGAATACAAAAGTATAAACTCTCTTCTCCACTCGAGGTTTCCCTCTTTATGCATTCCAGGATAGCATTAGCCCTTTTGGCAACAACATTGCACTGGGACTTCCTGTGCAGCTGATTATTCACCATGACCCCCAAATCTTTTTCTGAGTACTGCTTCCCAGGATAGAGTGCCCCATCATGTAATTCTGGCCTACATTCTTTCTTCCTAAATGTATACATTTATATTTAGCCATTTTAAAACACACATTGTTTGCTTGCGCCCAAGTCACTAGATCACCCTGTATTAGTGACCTGTCCTCTTCATTATTTACCATCTCCCTAATTTTTGTGTCCTATGCAACCTTACCGGTGATTTTTTTTATATTGGACTGGAAAATGTAGAACAAAATATATTGTGGAGAACAACTCTGTGCTATCAGGTATTGTACTAGATGATCTAATAGAACTTTTCTACCTTGGACTTGTATGCGTCTACTTAAGAGTGAAAGAAGAATAGCTAATATTGGATATGCTCGTCTGCATGTATGTGTGACTTATAGTTGTAGAGGCATGTCTTCACCCTACAAGAATGAAATTTTCCTCTTGGCATTACTGCTTTATTTTGGATAGAACTTAGAGACAGTTTATTCAGGTCCATTCTTGTTTAAACACAACACTGAGTTTTCTTTTATTTCTATTGGTTTTAGATAGAAGAATCCAATGTTGGACTGTCTTAGACCTTACGCTCAGTGCAGCTTCAGAGAGCAGTTTGGTTTATCTAACCTGAAGAGGAAGCATATGGACAACAAGCCAAGAGGACATGGGCTTTCAGTGCACTTGTAAAAATGATCAGGCATCAGAACTGGTTTGTATTTAACTTGTGGTAAGAGTGTGAATAACTTCAATAGATATGAATTCAAAGAAAACAATTTTCTGAAAGTGTGGTCTTTAATTTCCAAGTATATCTTCTTCTACTTCTTAAATGATGGCTACCTCCCATTCCTCCTGTACATAGACATGTCTAATATGTAAATTGCATACTTGTGTTAATATAAGTTATAGTGCACCTGGCTAGGGCTCAGTTCTGATAGGACTCATTTGGTGTGGATAGGGAGGGACAAGCATTTAAAGGGTGCCCAAAGCCTGTGGATACACTTTCAGCTGAAGGTTTTTATCTGGTCTTTTCAAATACAACTTGAACTCTCTGGGCCATTTGGGTCCATCACTGATCATGTATTCTCATGGGACAGCTTTGGGATGTAGTGCATTTTTCCATTTCACTTTTCCTGGAAGCTGACTACTTTTCTCTAAGCATTCTTTGTCATAGTAAGTCATAAGAACAAAAAGTCATGCCTTTTTAACCTCAGGAATATGGCTACTGGTGAAGAGGACTCTGAATCTTCAGCTAGGGTAGAATATAGTGGCTCACTTCTTGAGATGAGCAAATAACACCAGTGCTCCGTGATTTACATTGGCTATTTGTTTGTTTCTGGAGCAATTACTGGGGAGAGCTGTTCTGCCACAGGTATTGAGATCTTCTGGGTCATTCTCGCTGGCTGTTTCAGAGTTGAAGCATGCCATGGCCAGTGGAAATGCGTTGTCCTAATCACATGGAAAGAGAAAATGCAATGGGTCTGGGAACTAACTGGCAATAGTTTGTACAGTGATTCCTTCCTTAATCATTTCTACCTGGTGGAGGGCTGCCGTCAGCCCCCCACTCCTCCACAGCTAGTCCTAGCCTGGTGCTGGGACCCCAGCACTTTCCTCTCATATAAGGGTTAAGGGACTGAGGAAATGGGGTTATCTCCTCACTGTGCCAGACATTAGGAACCCCAACCCCGTTCCCCAGCTTCTTTAGAGGATGCATACCTCCTAAGTCCCTTTCCAATTCATCAAGGAACTGGACTATCTACAAAACATGAACCTGCACTGGATGCCTGTCACCTGGTAAATTGCAAGAACTTGAACCTTACATCCTGACCTACCCCACCGAGTCACTGAGCTGCTGTGGGGAAGGCCAAACTGGAAAAAAAACAAACCCACCCTGTGCTGGCCAGACTGGTGGTGAGGGAAAAATTCCTTCCCAGTCCCCAAAGAGGTGTTTAATGCAATAGCACAGCGGTTCTTGAACTGTGGGTGGGGACCCCAAAGTGGGTTGCGACCTGTTTTAATGGGGTCACCAGGGGTGGCATTAGGCTTGCTGGGGTGGAAGCTGAAGCTTGAGCCCCAGGGCCGAAGCCAAAGCCCAAAGGCTTCAGCCCTGGGTGGTGGGACACAGGTTACAGACCCTCCACCTGGGGCTGAAGCCCTTTGGCTTTGTTCCCCACATCTGAGGTGGTGGGGCTCTGGCTTTGGTGGGACTCGGGCAGGCTCAGGCTTCGGTCCCCCATCCTGGAGTTGTGTAGTAATTTTTTGTTGTCAGAAGGGGGTCGCGGTGCAATGAAGTTTGAGAACTCCTGCAATAGCTGCAACATACCAGAAAACCTGGTCCTATGCCAGGGGTAGGCAACCTATGGCACGCGTGCCGAAGGCGGCACACAAGCTGATTTTCAGTCGCACTCATGCTGCCCGGGTCCTGGCCACCGGTCCAGAGGGCTCTGCATTTTAATTTAATTTTAAATGAAGCTTCTTAAACATTTTAAAAACCTTATTTGCTTTACATACAACAATAGTTTAGTTATATATTATAGATTTATAGAAAGAGACCTTCTAAAAACGTTAAAATGTATTACTGGCACGTGAAACCTTAAATTAGAGTGAATAAATGAAGACTCGGCACACCACTTCTGAAAGGTTGCTGACCCCTGTCCTATGCTAATCCCAGGGGCAGGAGGGTGGGAGATACTAATGGGGTGTGAGAGGGGGCTCAGGCTGGAGGGACAGGGTTTATATATCCTTCCACATATGTGCAGGGCCAATGGCTTACCTGACTCCCACTGGCCTGCCCATTAGCTCAGGTGTTGCCTGCCCTCCCTCCCTCCCTCCCCTCAGCCACTCTCTTCACCATCTGAGGATAAAGAGACCCTTAAAGGAGTGACTACCCTTTTTTTCCCCCCACCAGTCCAGACAAAGCTCTCCACCTTGAGTTTCTGCAGGTGGAATGGTCCGTGGGGGGCCTGTGTATCTGGAACTTCCTGCCTCCAGCACTCCCGTTTGGTAAACTTCAGGTGTGATGTAAGGCCTATTTGTTTGGCTAGGCTAGTGGCTCATTTTATTATGGGAGTGGGTATTTATTAGCAAGCAGATTTACAATTGTTTTTCTGGATGTAATGGGCCCCAGTGATGTGCTGGTGGACATCAGTGGGTGCCTGTATATGCTATTTCTGAACATTCACATGAATGCTCTTGGTACTATTGGTTGACTGCAATTTAAATTCATAAGGTGTGGCTAAATATGGGAATCCCTTTTGTACAAACAACAAATGGATCAATTATTACTTAATCTGTAAAACTTTTCTACAGTGACAATATTGTGATCATTTCATGTCTGAACCACTGGAGCAGATTACCAAGTGATGGGATAAATACTCCATCACTTACAACTTTTAAATCAAGACTGACTCTCTTTTATAAAGACGTCACATAGTGCAATCACAAATTGTGCTCGATGCAGGAATCACTGGGTGAGATTCTCTGGCCTGTGATTAGCAGGAGGTCAGACTAGATCAGAGGTTGGCAACCTTTCAGAAGTGGTGTGCCGAGTCTTCATTTATTCACTTTAATTTAAGGTTTTGCGTGCCGGTAATACATTTTAATGTTTTTTAGAAAGTCTCTCTCTATAAGTCTATATATTATATAACTAAACTATTGTTGTATTGTAAAATAAACAAGGTTTTCAAAATGTTTAAGAAGCTTCATTTAAAATGTTGATCTTACGACGACGCCCGCTCAGACCGCTGCTGGTCTAGGGTTCTGTTCACCTAGGCCAGCAGCAGGCTGAGCGGGGCCTGCGGCCAGGACCCTGGCTGGCAAGGGTCCGGCAGCCAGAACCCCAGACCGGCAGCGGGCTGTGCGGGGCCGGCGGCCGGGACCCCAGACAAGCAGTGGGCTGAGCCGCTCAGCCCACTGCCACTCAGGGGTTCCATCCGCCGGCTCCTGCCAGCCGGGATCCTTGCTGCCGGTCTGGGGTCCCGGCCCTGCCCACATATAGTGGGTACCTACCTTCTCCCAGGTTCTGGCCCATTCTCTTCCTCTCTCTGCACTGAGTTGAGGGTGGGAGTGCACTGAGCACAGGGCTGGGGGTGAAGGGTCTGGCCAGGAGCTAGAATGAGAGAAGGGGCTCAGGGTTGGGGCAGGAGGTCTGGGTGTGGGGCATTTACCTGGGAAGCTCCCATTTGGTACGAGGGGTGCAGGTGGGAATGTGGGGGGGGGGTGCAGGAGCTCCCGTTTGGTGCTCAGGGTGGGGG
>QXTE01000036.1:12304582-12423139 GCA_003942145.1 Platysternon megacephalum | reverse complement strand
GTATGAGGGGGGCACAGGGCTCAGGGCAGGGGCCTGGGGTGTGTGCGGGGCACAGGGCTCAGGGCAGGGGCCTGGGGTGTGTGCGGGGCACAGGGCTCAGGGCAGGGGCCTGGGGGGTGTGCGGGGCACAGGGCTCAGGGCACGGGCCTGGGGGGTGTGCGGGGCACAGGGCAGAGGGCTGGGTGTGTGTGAGGGGGGGTCAGGGCAGGGGGCTGGAGGAGATATGCCCCTATTCCACCACCCCATTCCCCAAGGCCCTGTCTCCGCTTCTTCTCTGCCTCCGCCGGGAGCAGCGAGCATGCTGACTCTGCTCCTTCCCGACCCCCTCCCTCGCAAGGGCCATCAGCTGATCGGCCAGCAGGGAGAGCGGGACGGAGAGGCGGAGGAGGGGCAGGAACCCAGCACACTACGGGAAGAGGCAGAGGAGCCGGCAGGACCAAGCTTCTGTCCCCTGCCCCCGCGGGGGGGCGGGGGGGAGAGGGCGGAGAAGAGCGGGCCAGGCTGGGCAGGATTTTTAATGGCACGCTGCTGCCTGCCGGGACTCTGGCAGGCAGCAGCATGCCATTAAAAATCGGCTCGCGTACCGTCTTTGGCATGCGTGCCATAGGTTGCCGACCCCTGGACTAGATGATGATAATGGCTTCTGACCTTAAAATCTGTTAATCGGCTTTTGTCTTGTTGGTCTGCAGATTGAATCTGTGTAGTCTGCTTTTGGTTTTGGCATCTGGAATAAGTTGTTTTGCGCTCTCTCTCTTTTCCCAAAGGAAAGAAGAATTCTATAGTCTAAAATTTTTCAGATGTGCCTGCATGTGCCTCTGGTATTTCAGAATACATATGTGGTCTTCAGCATCTCTGCAGTACTATATGTAGATTAGGTAGTGATATTATACAAGTGTATGCCAGCTGTTGCTAGATCATAGCTGTAGTCTTTACTGTTTAGCTTTGTCTATTTTATATTCTGAAAATTAAATAAAATTGTTTAAAATAAATAAAAATTGGGAACTGACAATAGAATCAGATGTCACCAGATAATGATCTATTGCTACAGAAATGCCTAGGTGAAGTTGTTAATTATTTTCAAAGTAGGAGATACTTGATATATGTAGCAATAGAATAACACCTGTTTGTTTATTATAAAAAATATTTGAGTTTTAATTGCTTTAGGTAACAGGCTTGTTTGATTCAACCAAATGGAGAACAGGTTAACTTCAAAAGTACAGTTTTTTGAAAGAGTACTTTGATTCACGCTGACAGAAATTGTGTAATCTCCATTATAAATCGTTCAATTTTATTAAAGGGATTTTAGCCATCTAGCAATCTGAATTGCAGGCACAGGTTCCTTGCGTATGTTGTAAAAAGGAAATGATGTGTATACTTTAGGAATTAAGAACAGGGGAATACTTTCATGAGAGCCAGGCATCCCTATTTTCTGTACATATATTCATTGAAATGTCTCCTGTCCTTGCCTTTTAATTGTGAGTTATTATCTAAACAGTTTTACTGTTTTGTTTAGTACACAGGAATGAGTATAATATGGGAAACTTCCATTTCTTCTGGGAATGGGCCTGAAAAATGGTTTTACTAATAAATATTCTCATTTAAATTTCAACATGAAATTCTTGAGGAAATATTACTTCATGAAGAGAATACTATTCCTTTCATTTAGCATTCTGTAATTAATCAAGGTCTGTGGTTAAGGTGGAATCTTTTCACTGGGGAATTGCTTCTTGAGTTGAAACTGACTTTATCCTGGTGAAAGCAATCAGGTATTCAAACGAGAGGCCCAGACCTACACAAAACCGGTCTTGGTTTGTTCATCTGTCCAGTGCTACTTTCATTCATCCATGATGGTTTTATGTCTTAATATTTTCAGTTAGTAGAGCATGTGCTTCTTGAGTACCTGAAGGAAGAAATTGAACTGGATCCACCAGTGCTGATGGTTCCAGTGGGCACGTCATCCATCTTCCTCACCTGATGAAGCAATCTCTCCATTATTTCCATCACTGCTTGACAACTACAGTTCAATGCCAGGAGCATTTGCAGAGGGTGGTGACTGAACTCCAGATCCCTCTTGAAGAGGGCCATGACATGCAACATAGGCTTCTGGACATCCTGCAGCCAGGGCCGGCTCTAGGTTTTTTGCTGCCCCAAGCAAAAACATTTTTGCCTCCCCCCCACCCCAGCCCTGGGCTCTCCCCCCCAACCTGCACCCTCCTGCTGTCCCAGCCCTGGGTCACTGGTAACTCGCTCCCAGGGCGGGTCATTCAGCAGGAATTTTGGATGTGCACAGAACACAGACAGGATTGGTTCCCATATAGTCACAGAACTGCAGTAAAGTGAAACAATTTTCAGCTTGTGTGATTGGAGGATATCTGGATGCGTATTATAAGACAGTCCTACATAAATGAGGAACAGTTGAGGTGCCTTTATTATTCTTTTGCTCCACTCTTTGTTTCTATGGGAAATTTGCCAATGCAATATCACTGTCTTCCTTTTAAACAAATAAAACTAAAAAAAAAAAAAGCAATGGCTGTTGAAAATAGCAATTCCAGTCCTAATAACCACTGGGAAGCGTTTCTTGCTCAATTTTATCCTACTTTATCTACAGCAAGTTACAGTGGATCAGTATATTTGATTTGGGAGAAATGAAGTAACAGCTGCCCAAATTGAGCGTGAGCACTCCTGAATTTTGAGGGTGTTCAAATCTGGAGGGCAGGTGCTAGATTCCCTTTCTGAATATTAGCTAAATCTAGAAAGGAAAAGCCAATTTCTGCTTCCATGGTTCAGAAGTGGAAATCCTCCTACGTGCCTGGTACTGTATCTAAAGCTGCCCAAGTCCTCTAGTAGAGCTTCCCCTCTTTCAGTTTTCATTTTAAATTCTAGTGGGATCCACGTACCTCCCTTCCTAGGCTTCAGATACAGAGGTACATTGTCCATTTAGTCCACCCAGTTCCTTCTTTGGGGGCTGCAAGGTGAGGTTACACCAGTATCCCTAATCCAGTCTGGGGAAGTCTTCTGAAGGGGATCTCTGCACCAAAGCCGCCTACCCCTTGGGCTGGGCACACTTGTTCCCCATTCACAGGGCCACCCCTTTCAACTCACAGCAAGCTACAGCATGGCTCAGCTACGTCATTCCTTCCCCCTCCCTTTCCTGTTGATCGCGGCCAAGGGATTGCTGGGAAATGTAGTTCTTTCCTTGCGCCAGGGCTGGCTCTCTGGGCAGGGGGCTAGCCAAGGAACTACAGCTCCCAGGGTCCCGTGGGTTCGCAGCTCCCATGCTGGATCCCCAGCTGCTCCGTGGCTCCGCCTCTGCAGGGTTGTGAGAGGGGAAGAAGTGAGTTAAAAAAACAAACAAACAAGGATAGCCCGAATGCCGCCCCCTGCAAATGTGCTGCCCCAAGCAGCTGCTTGGTTTGCTGGTGCCTAGAGCCGGCCCTGCCTGCAGCCATCTGGCCCTAGCAGAGTGTCCCTCCCAGTGAACGAGGCCATTTTGGAACCTGCCAAGACAGTGTGGCATATCTGTCTCCTGTGCCCCCACCCTGAAAATGGCTGAAAAATGTTACTTCATACTAACTAAATGGGCAGAGTTCCTGTTTACCCGTCGCATTTGGGGGTTCAACTCAGACCAGTGAGGGGTTGTATCACTGCCTGCCTTGCAACTCTGGTTGCCTTAAATGCTATGCTGCTGTGTCTAACAGTCCAGACATCAACAGCCAGCCTACAAACATACAGGTCACACTTGGCTTCCACCACCCAGTTACTGTTCTCAGAGTGACACCAACCCCTCCAAGCCCCAAAATTCCCCAGTACCATCTCCCTGCAATGTCCAGCCCACTCCTGGAACACTCACAGAAGTTATTAAGTTTATGGCTCCTTTAAAGAGACAGAAACAGCAGCTTGTTATCTTGACTGGAGTTAACAATCACTTCAATTCAATCAAAGCACTTGGTTGGTTTAGATAAAAAGTAAAACAAGGTTATTTAAGCAAAAAGAGAGAGGCTTTAAGCGAGTTCAAGTATATGGGATAAAGATCGGAAGGTTTATAAACAACCCAAAGTAAAAATATAATGGCTAAGTCCTAACTTAAGCTGCTGGCTTTGTTCAAGGTAGTTTCCTTGCCAATCTTCCTTTTCCAGCAATGGCTGACTAGCTCTTAGTCAGGTCCTCACAGAGTCCAAGGCGCTGGTTTTCCTTGTCTCCTTGGGTGAAGGATAACTTAGTGGTTCTCTGCCCTCTCTTTATAGTCCAGTAAACCTTTGAAAAGTATCGCTCTCAAAGTTCATTGACCCCTGCTTCAAGTGACAGGAAGGCTTCCTGGGAGTGCAGTGTCCATCCCCCATTGAGATTAAGTGATCACATTTTTCCCGCTTGTTCTCCTGATGTCTTGTTTGCCTGTCATGCAAATGTACTTTTGTCTTTGGTTACACCTTGCTCAATTTATATGGGAGACGCATTCAAACAGGCAGAACCTCATTCCTTTATCTGGAAAAAACCTGTTTATAATTTTCCCTTGCCATGCCTGGTTTAAACACATTTAAGTCATAATTCCAGCAAAATTGTATCATCCTTTGTGGGCTGACCATACATACATACATCATGCAAGAATATCAGTGATCAAGAAGTTATCGGTTTTCCAGCAACATATTACATGACACCTTTTAGATGCCGATTATAACAGTAGTGAGTTGAGGTACATTGAACTGGTTGGACTAGGTGAAACTCACTGCTAGATACCTTGGGAGAGCCCTTTGCCTTCTGGCATAGGGATGCTCTTAAGGTCACACCCACCCAGCACTCAACTCCTTAGTAGTGCAGACACCCATGGAGAGATCCAGACTACCACACACTAAATCAGCTTCAGCTGACAAAGGCACTAAATGCCTTGACCTTCTAGGGAGGAAGGTATTTTCATCAACCAGCCTCCCATTCAAAATTGTTAACTACCAAGCCCTGTTAGCAAAATACTATTTCACAAATTAATCTAAATAGATGGAATTCAAGGACAAACTTCCCCAGGAGGACACTTCCCTGGGCCTGAAGAGAAAACCGCACAAACAAGCTTATAAGTCCAGACCCTCTCCCTCAACCGTTTTACCATCAGCGCCCTTACAAACCACCACACAAATATCAAAGGGTGCAAAGACCCGGATATGTGGCTTCCTCTCTTCAACTGCCACCACTCAACCAGGGCACTCAAGAACCACATACCTGAATTAGATGCCATCCTATACTGTCCCCCTAACTTGTGGTCGCTGCCTCGCCTACTTTGCCCACAAGTGAAGGGCAATAACAGACGTGTGGGTGTTAAAGATCATCCACTCTGGCTAGATTGAGTTTTGCACATCCCTGTCGCAAGCCCCCTTCCCCACCTCTCTTCAGGGACCACTCTCACATGGAGATCTTCTATCAGGAAGTGGGCTCTCAGCTTCTCTCCGGCCGGCTTTGAAGGGGAAAGCGCCGCTTCTCTCCGGCTGCTGGCTGCGCGGCTGCCCCTGCTCCTCCTGAGTCCTCCGGCCTGTGCTCGCAGGGCCGCATTCCAAAAGGGGCTTTAGAGCTGCAGGCCAGGGCCCCGGGGCTCCCTTAGTCCAGGGCTCTGCAGCCCCTAAAGCCCCTGCGTTCCGGGTGGCCCTGCCTGCCGGGGGGGGGAGGGGGCGGTTCCCAGAATCACGGCCATGGGGGCGGTGCTGCGCTGCGCAGAGCCACCTGCACACCCCCTGCACCAAACAGGAGCTGCCCCAGGTAAGTGCTCTGCACCTCCTGCCTGCCCCAGCCCTGAGCCTCCTCCCGCACCTCCACCCTGAGCGCCCTCCCGCACCCTAACTCCTTCCCAGACCCCACACCCCCACCTTGAGCGCCCTCCCACACCCTAACTCCCTCCCAGACCCTGCATCCCCAGCCCTGAGCCCCAGGGGTAAGCCAGGGGCACCTCCCCACCACTGTACAGTATATAATGCCTTTTGTCTGCCCCCAAATAATTTTCTTGGAACCTAACCCCCCGCATTTACATTAAATCTTATGGGAAAATTGGATTCGTTTAACATCGTTTCACTTAAAGTTGCATTTTTCAGGAACATAACTGCAACATTAAGTGAGGAGTTACTTTAGCTCCCTTCTGAACAATATCTTCACCCAGTGGGGAATGCTGTCTTTGGACCTGTTCGCCTCACAGACGAGAGAGAAATTTTGTCTATGCTGCTCTAGAGCAGGACTTCCGGGGTGATGCCCTTCTGTTATGCTATACAGACTGTCTGATACATTGTTTTCTCCCCTCCCTCAAGATGTCAGCACTTTCCATCAACTTGCTGCAGGTCCACCTAGCAGAAATCAGTGCCTTCCTCCTCCAATAGAAGGCCACTCTATCTTTATTCACCCTACCATAGTTCAGTTCCTGAAAGATCTTATTAGGATCTTTCCACCAGTGGTGAAACCCACACCGCAATAGGATCTCAACCTGGAACTCTCAGTACTTACTGGAATACCTTTCAACTGATGGTCACATGTTCCATGTCATATCTGTTCATGAAGGTCCACTTTTTAGTCACCATCATATTGGGCAGTGGGTGAGTGAACTGGGAGCACTCCTGGTTGACCTGCTATGCAGTATATTTCATAAGGAGAAGGTTCCCTTTGTCTTCTGCCAAAATTCATCCCCAAGGTAATTTCTGAGTTTCACGTGAACCAACCTATTCAGTTACCAGTATTCTTTCCCAAACTTCATGCTTCCAGTGAGGAGAGGAGACTGCACACTCTCTCAACATCAGAATGCCAAATCGTGTCTATCTGCAAAGAATGAAACCCACTAGGAAAACAGCAAGGTTATTTGTTGCTATGCCAGAGCAATCAAGAGGACAAGCACTTTTTGTTCAGAGATTCTTTAAGTGGATATCTGGCTGCATCATTCTCTGTTATCAACAAGCAAGTACTCTTCCCGCAGACAGGGTGAGGGCACAAGCAACTTCAACAGCATCTCTTCAAGAAGTATCTGTACTGGACTTTTGTAAGGTAGCTACCCGGAGTTCCGTCCACGCCAGCGTTATGCCTCTTCTGCAGATGCAACTATTGGGACAGCAGGCATCTGTATACCATCTGCATCCTCGCACCCTTTTCCTGTTTGAATATTGCTTACCAATCACCCACATGTAGAATACATATAGGGACCAGCATTCAAAGAAGAAATGGAGGTTATTTCGAGATGTGTGGTCCCTATCTGTATTCCACTACCCACCCTCCTTCCCCTCTGCTTTGGCTTTAGTCTGATTCACGTTAAGAGGAACTGTAGAGGTGTTGGTCCGCATTGCCCCTTATGCTCTTGGCTCAGAGCATAGGGAAGCAACTTCACAGGTGTGGATCAATGAACGCTCCTTGCTACAAATCTCTGGTCTCAGCACCTGGAACACATGCGTAACCATGTGTGGAATACAGATAGATCACACATCTTGAAGAACCTCCAGCTACAGGACAGTAACCTCCATTTGTATTTAACAACATGTTAGTTAATATTTTCTAACACAACTAGGGTTTTTTGAGGGGGGAGGGATAGCTCAGTGGTTTGAGCATTGGCCTGCTAAACCCAGGGTTGTGAGTTCAATCCTTGAGGGGGCCACTTAGGGATCTGGGGCAAAATCAGTACTTGGTCCTGCTAGTGAAGGCAGGGGGCTGGACTCGATGACCTTTTGGGGTCCCTTCCAGTTCTATGAGATAGGTATATCTCCATATATTATTATATTATTATTTCCAGGATAGACAAACCCCAGGTGTGATATAAAACTGGTGCTCCCTGGAGGTAGTCAGGCCTAGCAGTCCCCTGGTAGTTGCCAGCTGCTCTGTCTCTGCAGTGAATGCCTGGTAGTATCTGGCAGTAGACATTAGGGTGAGCCTGCATGACTTCTACAAAAATCAGGCATTTAAAATGCCATGCAGCATCCTCTCAGAGGCATTCTGCCTGTGTATGCCTTGTACAGAGTGCCTCAGAGCGCTTCTGCTTGGTTGCCATGCTGTCGCAGACCCCTAATGCATTTGGTACCAAGTTTGATGTTTTGAATCCAAAAAGCATTTGAACAAATGTTGCACCGGTTTAAACAAATAAAGAATTAAACATTCACTTGAATAATTCTGAGGCAGCCGACAGCTTGGTATATTTTTTAAACAGCATGATCCATTGAGTAGGAAATTGGACTGAAGTCAGGAGTGCTAGGTTCGGTTCCCAGCTCTGCCATTGCCCTGCTATTATCTTAGGCAAGTCATTTAATTTCTCTGTGCCTCTGTTTCCCTATCAATAAAATGGGGATAATTTAATTTACCTTCATGTGTAAAGCAAGTAGAAGCATTGACCAGTAAAGATAAAACAATTGATACCTGGATGATAGATCATGTCTACCCTAAAAATGGTTGAAAGGTTGCTTAGTTGCTTAGACTACCAATTAGAGTATTTGGAAAATCAAGCCTGTGTCAGAAATGCTAGATATATCAGAGTCCCAGGGAAAGAAGTTGAGACAGGTTTAGTTTTACTGCTATAATCCTATTCATGTTAAAATGCACCAGAGGAATGAGACAGGAATCCTGTGGAAATAATAGTATGATCATTTTTAATTTCATTATCACATAATGCTTCTATGCCAGGGTCTAAATTAAGGTTGCACAAAGGCAACCTTAATTCTGGCAATTTGTAACTTTTGAATGCTTGACTTTGTGACCTTAATGTTCTTTTTACTTAGTTTTTTGAAAAATCACTGCCTGGATAATATGAATTTTAACCCCCAAAAGAGGGTTCTGTGGCAGAAGCTAGACCTGAGGAGGGCACTGAAGATTTAACCCAGCAGGACATCAAACTTCAGAAGATCAGATTCACTGTTTGTTGCCTCCCTGCCTTGCTGTTAAGTCTGAAAAGTTTAACGCCTCATTTATGTATCAGCAGATCAGGGCCTTTATTGGAGAAGTATACAAAAGCCCTTCCCTTTCTGAGGTCATTAACACTCTTTCAGGATACATAACCCCATTCTCTGCTAGAAAGGCACAGGTACCCACAGAAGAAATGCTGGGCTGCTAGATGTCTGAACATTTACAGTTTTACCAGGCATCATGAATTTGAGATCATTCCTCCCTTAGAAACAGCACTAGGCTGTTGAGTCCCATGTGCTTTGTTGAGGGCTGCTGTTCTAGGAGTTTTGGTTTAAAGATTTGGAGTTTACAATTTAACTTTTGCCCATCCCTTGATATTCTTCTCATTCTGCCTATTCCCTTCTAGGGGTGGTTGATGGGCAGGCTTCTCACCTGAGAAAGGGAATGAGGATGTGTGTATCTGCTAATTTCCCATCCCAGGAAGCACAGCCAACAGTACAAATATCCTCTTGTGTTTAAAACAGTGAGAGGGCTTCTCTGT
The DNA here is from genome assembly GCA_003942145.1 of Platysternon megacephalum. Taxonomy (NCBI): domain Eukaryota; kingdom Metazoa; phylum Chordata; order Testudines; family Platysternidae; genus Platysternon; species Platysternon megacephalum. The sequence goes on along the minus strand of QXTE01000036.1, from coordinate 12,413,760 downwards.
TCTTTCTGCTGAATCTTTAATATAGAACCTTTTCTCCCCCCACCATCACCCCCCAGCTGTTAAAATTAGTATTAATTACAGCTGTGGAAGATGGTATTCTGGAGAGATCCCTTGGGGTTGGGATTTATAGCTCTGTTTTCCCTGACAAATAGCTTTGCTTCTGCCTCTGGACCCACAAGGGCAGAGAGAACCCTCTATGGAGAATTGCTGGAGGGGATTTCTATGAAGAGAAACTAGTGAATTAAGAGACTTTTCTTTTCTTTTCTCTCCCCCTGCCATCCTCCAAACAACTTGTGTGTTTTTTTGCTCTGACTAGAGGAATTTCTTCAGTTCCTTCATGCAGACTGCTTCCCTGTGCTTTGTTCACACTGTAGGTTCCCTCCTTCCCTTTGTTTATGGACTCAACTTTCTCCAAATCTGTCTTTAAAACAAAGCTCAAACTTTTTTTCTCCCCTCCCCTTCCTTCCAGTTCATTTTTCTCACTGTGTTGCCACTTGGTTCTTTGTCTCTCCTGCACTGGTTCTAACCAGGAGCTTTCCCTCTGCTTGTGTAGCACAGAAGGCAGGACAGAACTCTGACTCATGAAAACTAGACTGGCTACCATCTACCTGAAGAAAACCCTCCATTCGCTTTGCCTCTCAGGAAGCCTCCCAACCTCCTGTGTTACCTACCTTGCAGAGCACAGGAAAATTCTCTGAAACTGGGGAAGAATGGTTTTTTCCTTGGCATTGACCTTTCTCTTCCTTTGGCTTAAATGTTGGGAAAGAGTGTGTCTGCAGGAACTTTTTGCTCTGTGGGTCTCCTTGGCTGTTCTCCTCAGTGTGATATACCAGCTGGCCAAGAAGATTATGAAATCCAGGAAGGGCCTCTGTTCGACTCCTGCTGATGCTGGTTTGAGGGGCTCCTCTGCATCTCCTATCAAGAAAGGGAGGTCTCTCCTGTTCTTTTCAGATCACTGTCTTACCAGGAGTAGAGCTAGCAACAGTGCAGTAACAGCAGTGAAAGACTCAGCTCAAACCCCCTACCTCAATGTCTGCTTCAGTAATGTTGGCATCATCTTTTCAGCAATGAGGAGACAAAAGCACAGGTCCCCATGGAACCAATTCTCTTAGAAGGTCTCTAAAGACTCCTCTTGAGAAAACACTGGTGATCCAGACCATATCAGATTGCTCTTCCAGCTAGGTTCTAGTATTGACCCTTAGGCAAAATGTGGCCGCATAGAAATAAATCCCTTTCTGGATAATGTTCTCTTTTGGGGTCGCTCAGAACAAGCCCTTCAGAACACCAGTATAGCAGGTGTTCTTACCTAGAGATTGGAATGTCTTGGCATATTTTTAGTGCTTTCCCTTATGGTAGAGGAGTTTTGGTTTCCACCCAAACAATAAAATCCTCCCTTTCCAGAGCATACAAAAGTAGCTGAGTAGGCTTTCAATTTTCCCCAGGGGTAAACACTTTTCCCTCAGACTAATTGATGCAGTGTTCTTTATATCTGTAGTAGTTGCCCTTCCACCAGGACTAAGCATGTTAATGCAGTACTTGAAGGATGGAGCTTCCTCTGACCTTCACTGGAAAACCTAGGAGTCCCTAAATAAGCACAAGTGCAAACTCAAGATGTCAAACCCAAAAAGCTCTCTTCCTTCTACTTACTCCTTTGCCTGCCTCTTCCTACGCCCTGCAGTTCTCTTCTGTTCTGAGCCTCAAACAGGTCTTTGTGTAGTCCTTCTGTTCTTCCCAACATGCCTTACAGCAGACTACAAATGTCAGGGTCCCTATGGTGACTACATCTCCCAGAATTCCTTTGCTTGAGAGGCCAAGTCCAAGCAACAAGTGAGCTGGTGACCCCTATTATTAAAGTGACCCAGGGACACTTGTTTCTTCAGCAGCATCATTTTTTAGTAAATTTCCAGATGAGCCAGCTAAATCTTTCTCAGGAAATTCAACATCTTTGTTATAATCAACAAGGAAATAATCCACTGTCAAAGAATACTCCAAGGATTTGGAACACTTTCTATACCTGGTGCAAGGCTGAAAAGCTGAATCCAAAGTTTCAGATTCTAGAACTTCAGCAGAATGGTTTATTTATGTGGCTTGTAGTGACCAACCTCTCTATACAAACATATATATCTCTGATTTTGTCTATCCTAGGAACAAGTAAACTGAGGGAGAAAGCTCTATTTACTTACTCTTATATCATTTCTCAAAGCAGCATCCCTTCTGAATCTCCAAGAAATACATAAAATGGTTTAGTGGAAACTACTTCTAGTTTCAGATGCTGTTATGAAATCACCCTTCAAGGTACTTACATCTGTATCTCTCTTCTGTGTTGTACTTCCTGATCTCTAACATGCCTGCAGGTTGGATTTCAGAGCTGGAAGCTTTGTCTGTGGGGTATTTTTCCCCACAGGTAAAGCTGTAGGCTAGTTAGAGCTAGCTTTTATTGCAGAAATAAATTTAAATTCTGTGTTTTACGACTCCCAGGAAATGTTGCTTTCTTTTTTTTAATCCAAAACCCAAGAATTTAAAAGGAAGGATTGGCACCTGCTTAATGTCTGATGAGCTATCAAAATATATGTGATAAGGACAGAATCATTCAGAAAACCAAAAACATATATTTGTCCCCTACTGTCCTACAGTTACAGGAAAGAAAGCATCTAAAACCTCAATTGGGCAATTTACCAGGTTAAAGTATGAATCCTTGGGATTCATTAGAGCTATCAGATGAGAGGCATTTTCATTTTTTGTGGACAGAAAAGTCCTTTGAATCTGATGACAAAAATTGCAAGGCTGCTACATTGTAATTTAGGCATATTTTCTCCTGGCATTACAAGCTCCCTGTAAAAGCAGCGGTGGATGCAGCCTTTGGCAGAATGCTGCAGGCAGTTACTCCCTCACAAATCACTTATTATATAATGTTGTGTGCAGCTATTCTGAAGCTCTTTCTTGGGGTTTAATTGTTGTTGAAAATCCCATTGTTGAAATTGTGAATTTAGATACATAGGGGGAGAGAGGAATTTGCCCTCATCTGAGATTTTTTCCCCCTAGAAACCAGGTTTGTCATCTCCCTCCAATATGCGAGGGGGTGGGGGGACACAGGCCTTAATTTACTGTAGCCTTCTACAGACTTTCCTTTTGCTAAGTAGAAAGTTTATGATGCAAACTGTTGGAATTATTTTAGCACAATCCATTTGTAGATATAAATTCAGATTTCAGTTTAAGGAATCCATCTCACTAAGGCAGGCGTTCTCAGCCTGAGGCTTGAGAACAGATATCAGGGGATCAAGACCACCCTGTATTGCTAAAAAGAAGGAAGGTCCTGGCTACATCCCAGTTACATGGGAAGGAGATTTCACTGTGCTAGGGGCTTCCCTCAAGTATGTGAAGCCAAGCCAGTTCTAGTAATTGACAGCTCTGTCACAAATTCCTACAGTTTAAGGCCAGGAGGGACCATTAGGTCATCTAGTTTGACCTCTGTTATACGGCCTCACATTTTACCCAATTACCTCAGTTTTGAGCCCAATAACTTGTGTTTGGCTAAAGCATCTTCCAGAAACTCTAGAATCATAGAATCATAGAACTTGAGATCAGAAGGGACCATTGTGATCATCTAGTCTGACCTCCTGCATGATGCACGCCACAAAAGTTGACCCACCCACCCCTGAAATAACTGTCAACCTTGACTCAGCTGTTGAAGTCACCAAATCCTGATTTGGCGACTTCAAGCAGCAGATAATCCTCTAGCCAACGACCCCTGCCCCATGCTCGGAGGAAGGCGAAAAACCTCCAGGGCCTCTGCCAATCTACCCCGGAGGAAAATTCCTTCCCGACCCCAAACATGGCGATCAGCTGAACCCCGAGCATGTGGCCAATATTCTCTATCCTGACACTTAGGAAAAGACTCCCAATATCCCAACATTTACAATCGGTACTAACTCCCGGGTGTCACATTATTGACCTATTGAGTAAATCAAGTTATCCTATCAGATCATCCCATCCATAAACTTATCAAGCTTAGTCTTAAAGCCGGAGAGGTCTTTCGCCCCCACTATGTCCCTCGGCAGGCCATTCCAGTATTTCACTCCTCTGACGGTCAGAAACCTTCGCCTAATTTCAAGCCTAAACTTCCCAACTGCCAATTTATATCCATTTGTTCTCGTATCCACATTAGCACTGAGCCGAAATAATTCCTCTCCCTCCCCGATATTGATCCCTCTGATATATTTAAAGAGAGCAATCATATCTCCCCTCAACCTTCTTTTGGTTAAGGAAAACAATCCGAGCTCCTCAAGTCGCCTTTCATACGACAGGCTTTCCATTCGTCGAATCATCCTAGTGGCCCTTCTCTGTACCCTTTCCAGTTTAAGTTCATCCTTCTTAAACATGGGAGACCAGAACTGCACACAGTACTCCAAATGAGGTCTCACCAGCGCCTTGTATCACGGGACTAGCACCTCCTTATCTCTACTAGAAATACCTCGCCTAACGCAACCCAAGACCGCATTAGCCTTTTTGACGGCCACATCACATTGCCGACTCATAGTCATCTTGCGATCGACCAGGACTCCGAGGTCCTTCTCCTCGTCCGTTACTTCCAACAGGTGCGTCCCCAGCCTATAACTATAATTCTTATTAGTCATCCCTAGATGCATAACCTTACACTTCTCACTATTAAATTTCATCCTATTACTAATACTCCAGTTTACCAGGTCATCCAAATCCCCCTGGAGGATATCCCTATCCTTCTCCGAATTGGCAATACCTCCCAGCTTCGTGTCATCCACAAACTTTATCAGCCCACTCCTACTTTCGGTTCCGAGGTCAGCGACGAATAGATTGAATAACATCGGACCCAAAACCGAACCCTGCGGACCTCCACTGGTACCCTCCCTCCAACCCGACAGCTCCCCTTTCAGTACGACCCTCTGCAGTCTCCCCTTTAACCAGTTCTTTATCCATCTCCGGAATTTCATTTCGATCCCCATCCTTTCCAATTTACGCAGTAATTCTTCATGCGGTACCGTATCAAACGCCTTACTGAAATCAAGATATATCAGATCCACCGCATTGCCCTTATCTAAAAAATCTGTTACTTTCTCAAAGAAGGAGATCAGGTTGGTTTGGCACGATCTACCTTTCGTAAAACCATGTTGTAATTTGTCCCAGACGCCATCGACCTCAAGGTCCGTAAGTACTCTCTCCTTCAATATTTTTTCCATGACTTTGCACACTACAGACGTTAAACTAACAGGCCTGTAGTTACCCGGGTCACTTTTTTTCCCCTTTTTGAATATAGGAACTACATTAGCTCATCTCCAGTCAAGCGGTACAACACCCGAGTTTAGGGATTCATTAAAAATTATCGCTAACGGGCTCGCAATTTCACTCGCCAATTCTTTTAATATTCTCGGATGAAGGTCATCCGGACCGCCCGATTTACTGCCGTTAAGCTTTTCAAGTTTGGCTCGTACCTCGGATACCGTAATGTCTACCCCCCCCCCCTTCATTCCCATCATTCACGCCGCCACTATTCCCAAGCCCTTCAGTAGCCTCATTAAATACCGAGGCAAAATATTCGTTCAGATATTGTGCCATGCCTAGATGATCCTTAATCTCCACCCCGTCTCCATTCTTAAGCGGTCCCACTTCTTCTTTCTTGGATTTCTTCCTATTTATATGGCTAAAAAACCTTTTACTATTGTTCTTAATTCCCTTCGCGAGATCTATCTCCACTTGGCTTTTGGCCTTTCTAACCGCATCCCGACACCCTCTTACCTCCATAAGATAGGTTTCTTTGCTGATCCCTCCCATCCTCCACTGTTTATACGCCTTCTGTTTTTTCCTAATCACCCCTCTGAGACGCTTGCTCATCCAGTCCGGTCTAAAACCGCTACCTACAACTCTTTTTCCCTTTCTCGGGATACAGGCCTCAAAGAGGTCCTGCAACCTCCACCTAAAATAATCCCACGCCTCTTCCGCCTTTAGATCTCTAAATATGTTTGCCCAATCCACTTTTTTAGCTAGCTGCCTTAATTTAGTAAAGTTAGCCCTCTTGAAATCATAAACCTTAGTCTCAGATGAATTTTTGTTTATCCTTCCATTTAGTTTGAACCGAATTAGCTCATGATCACTCGAGCCAAGGTTGTCCCCTACAACCATTTCCTCAACGAGGTCCTCACTACTCACCAAAACCAAATCTAAAATGGCATCCCCCCTCGTCGGTTCAGCAACCATTTGATGAAGGAATTCATCAGCTATCACATCTAGGAAAAGCTGAGCCCTATGATTATTACTAGCGTTTATTCCCCAATCTATATCCGGGAAGTTAAAGTCTCCCATGATCATACAGTTCCTACCAGTATTGACCTCTTTAAAAACATTAAAGAGGTCTCTATTCATCTCTAGGCTGGATTCCGGCGGTCTATAGCACACCCCGATCACAATCCCAGGGGAGGCTCTAGTATTTTTCTTCCCCAACGTGACCCTTGCCCAAACAGACTCCGTATTATCTATTCCATTACTATTTATTTCATTACACTCTACCTCTTTATTGACATACAAGGCAACCCCCCCCCCTTTACCTTTTTTCCGGTCTTTCCTAAAAAGAACATACCCTTCCATACCTGCACTCCAGTCGTGGCTACCGTTCCACCACGTTTCAGTTATTCCCACGATCTAGGTTTGATTTGAAGACATCAAGAAAATCCTCCACTTCCCCTAGTAGTTGTTGAAATGGTTAATCATTGTCAAAAATATGTGCATTGTTTGAATTGGTCTGGCTTCAGTTTCAAGCCTTTGGTTCTTGTTCTGCCTTTCTCTAAAGAGCCCTTTAGTACTCAGTATTTTCTCCACGTCAAGTAGGGTGACCAGATAGCAACTGTGAAAAAACGGGACAGGGAGTGGGGGGTAATAGGCACCTATCTAAGAAAAAGTCCCAAAAAATGGGACTGTCCCTATAAAAATGGGACGTCTGGTCACCCTAATGTCAAGGTACCTATACACTGTAATAGTCACCTCTTGATCTTCTTTTTGATAAGGTAAACAGACTGCAAGACATTTTCTGTAGCCCTCAAGTCATTTTTGTTACTCTTTTCTGCACCATCTCAAATTTTTCAACATCTTTTTAAATTTTGGCACCAGAACTGGATGCAGTATTCTGTGTACTGAGGAAAAATCACCTCCCTACTCCTGATCACCACTCTCTTCTTTCTACATCCATGGACTGCATTAGCCTTTTTTGCCACAGCATAGCACTGGAAGCTCATGTTAATTTTTTTTGTCCATTACAACCCTTTTATCCTTTTTGGAGTCACTGCTTTCCAGGATACAGTCCCCCATTCTTTAGACATGGCCAGCATTTCTTGTTCCTAGATGTATGACTTTGCATTTGGTATGTTAACATGCATTTTGTTTGAATTGGCCCAGGTTACCAAACAATGCAGATGGCTCTGTATGACTGCCCTGTCCTCATTATTCTTTACCACTCCACCAGTCTTTGTCATCCACAAATTTGATCAGCAGTGATTTTATATTTAGTTCTAAATCGTTGATGGCAATGTTGAATAGCATCAGGGCCAGTGTTCCCTCTAATTTTTCCCATCCATGTGCGGAATGAATTTTGTTATGTGCACCAATATGGAGGTGATATCGGTGCACATAACAAAATTCATGTGGTGGGAGTGGGGCCGAGGGGTTCGGAGTGTGGGAGGGGGCTCAGGGGTGGGGCAGAGGGTTGGGGTGCAGGGGTGTGAGGGCTCCGGCTGGGGGTGCAGGCTCTTGGGTGGGGCTAGGGATGAGGGGTGTGGGGTGCAGGAGGGTGCTCAGATGCTACGGTGGGGAGAGAGGACTTCCCCCAGCTCTCTCTCCCTGCAGCAGCGCCTGGGTTGGGGGGGAGAGGCGCTTCTCCCCACCACGGCAACTCTGGGGTTGGGGCTGCAGGATAGGTGCCCTGGCCCCAGCAGGTCCGTGCCTGGGGCTGCGCTTGGGGCCGGGCCGGGCCACAGCAGAGTTGGTGCCGGGGGAGGGGTGCCCCTCCCCCGACTGCAGCAGGTCCCCGGGTGGGTTCCTTGAGTGCCTGTGTTGTGCTAAATAGGCTGCTGCGCAGCCGCACAGCTTACAGGGAACTTAGATCAGGTCTACTATCCCTGTGGAATCCTATTAGACACCCCACCATGATTCCTGATTGACAATTACTTTTTGAGATCGGACAACTAGCAAGTTCTTAATCCATTTGTGTGCTTTATTGATATTGTATAATGTTCAATTTGTAATTGGAATGTCATGTTGTAAAAAGTCAAAAATGCCTGAAAAAATCCTAAATTTCTTACATCCGTACAGTTACCTTTATAAACCAAACTTGTAATCTCATCCAAGAATGAAATCAGGTTTGTTTGACCAGACCTATTTTCCATAAAACCATGTTTACTGGCATTAATTATATTCCTGTCTTTTAATTCTTTTTATCAATTGAATTTCATATCCGCTTTTCTGTTGTTTTGCCTGGGATTGATATAAGGCTAAGCAGCCTATATTGCTTGCCCTTTTTTAGCATGACATTAGTACTCTTCTGGAATTTCCATGGTATTCTAAGATTTATTAACATAAGTGAGCCAGACATCTCCTCAGCCAACTCTTTTAGGACTGTTGGGTGCAAGTTATCCGGGCCTGCTGAATTTAAAATGTTTATGCCTAATGGATGTTGTTTAACATCCTCATTAGTTAGTAAATGACTGGAAAGTACTTAATGTACCTATATCGCACAAGGGATGATGATCCTGCTCCTTTCCAAATACAGAAAAGAAATATTCATTGTACCCTGCGTTTACTGAGTCGTCATTAACAATTTTATCATATCCACCTAGTAATGGAGCATACCATTGCTAGGATTTCATTTGTTCCTAATATACTTTAAAAAACTACTCCTTATTGTGCTAACCCCGCCAGCCATGAATTGTTTCCTGATGTCTTTAGCTTCCCTTATCAATTTTCCATACTTCATAACTTCTTATTTATATTGATTGCTATCTCTTTCCTCTTTTTTTCATGTGTTTTATATTGCTTTTTAAATTTCTAGTTGTTGCCTTCACTTTGCCACTGAACCAGGATTCTTTTAACCAAAGTTATCCTCTTTCTTCACTGTGGATTTGTGGCTTTTGGGCCATCTAATAAAATCTGCTTAAAGAACTCTCAACTTTTGTTCACATTTTCTGTCTAAATTTTTCTTCACATACAGTATCTAGCTTATGCTTCACACCCTGTGCTATATTGCGTGTCTGTCTGCCTGTGCGCCTTAACTCCAGGTCAGGGTGGTTTTTGTTTGGTGTTTTTTGCCAATAGTGTAAATTCAAGATGGAAATTATTCTCTCTGTAAAATTAATGCAAACAGCAACTGCTGTGGCTATCTAATTGGGAGTCCAGGAGGGAGAAGGTTTTGCCCTGGTGTTCAGAAATGGGTGTGCCTTTGGCACAGGTGCTTGGCTAATTTGCTGTGATGTGTAGATGGAGTGTCCATTGTGTCTAGAGTTCAGGATGTGGCTGCAAATTTAGAATCCTGCTCACTTAGATTTTCAGTCTCTGAATTTCCTGATATTACAGATTTCAGACAATCCTTTTGTATTGCTGTAATATAGATTTGTGGGGAGTGGTTTTCTTTTTGTTGTATTAGTGCTTTTGCATTATTGATCTGACACAAGACCCCACTGTATTCTGCTTGCAAGTGCCTTCCAATATATGCTTATATTTTGGTTATTATTAACTTATAATACCCAGGAACTGTAATTCTGAAAGAAAATGGACAGAAGTAAGTCCTTTTTCTGCTTACCAAATACATTTTGTTTGTATAACAGATGGTGTTTATTTGGATATGCTTTTATCATACAGGGCATATGGCTGGATAGAAACTCATAAGAGAAGTCACTAAATAGAATTATAGTTTCTGTTCCTTTCAGCAGAATGGCGGCAATGATGTATTTTATCAAATTCCTCTGTGTATCTCGGTCATTAACAATGATGTTTTCATTATCATCCTTACACACACACATACACACACGCGTCCCTCCCAGCTGGTAGGCTGTGTCATAACCCTGAGAGGCTCTGTTACGGAGGTCTGATTGGTGGGCTCTGTTTATTCTGTGACCAGATTCTTCTAAAAGAAGGCAGGCCATAGCTGTCTGAAGCTGATTGGCTGTCCCCCTCTGACTTCCCCCATTTCCCTTTCAGAGCACACACCACAGAAAGCTCTGTGCTGAATCCTAACACAGCCCAATTTACATCCATTCATGAATCTGTGACGTCAGCAAGCTTCTGTGCTCCTTTTGCAGTGGCTGCAGGATTGTGTGGGTGGAATTTCCTTTTATTTTGCTAAGCTTTTTTTTTAACCTTCCATTTTTTTAAACCAAGAAAATGGACCATCATGTGTAGGAATTCTCCATCCTTGTGAGTATTTCACCAAATGCTTGTGGGGGGTGTGTGTGTAATGCCAGTGTTACCTCCTCATCATTTATTTGAGAGGGGCAGATGGACGGTGCATTTGTGATGTGGAGAGACTGAAAAAATGATGCTGAGGGAGAGGTGGGGAGAGAAATCTGAAACCATAATTTAGCCAACAGTGTGTCTGAAGTCGACAGCTGGTTTTCCTTTTGCTTGTCTTCATGGTAGATTGGCATTTTTCATTTACAATCTTGTATGTTATCCTTTAGTGCTTCCTGTGCCTGCCTTTTAAAGGGGGAGGGAATGAATGTCAGTGAGGAGTGGCCATATGAAAAGACAGATATTGGGGTATTCAGGGAACAACAGAAGAATTACCAGAGGCAGAATAGGAAAAGCAAAGCTGGCTTTTTACCTGCTGGGCAAGTGTAATCTTTCCTCTCTGCTGGCTATTCAGCAGTTTTGCTGTCATGTTGTTGTTATAGAAATGGATCATTTAAGATATATTTTTGAGAGGATGAGGTAGCCTGTGTAACATGGTGAATATTTTGGCTATAATTTTGTCCTTTTAAATAGAAGCTTTTAGCTGTTTCTTGTTCTGGACATACTTATGGCCAGATTCTTTCATTCTTACATTGCGTAGAACCTCATTTGGGAGTAGTCCCATTGCAGTCAATGGTGCTAATCACGGAGGGCTAGACTGATACTCTTGCTCATGTTGAATAGTGCTTCATATTATGAATAATCCCACTGAAGTCAATGGGAAGTCACACTGTAAGGAAATCAACAGTCTGGCTTGTGATTTTTAAATCAGTGGGGAATTTTTAGTTTGAAGAAGGCAGTGTCAGAGCCATACCTTTTGGACAAGCTAATTTTGGCTGTGATTGGTCCTTATGGAGTCAGGGGAAAGCTGAAGGGAAGTGTTTTATTATTTTCCTGAAATGCAGATCAAAATGAGAACATCTGACTATGTGGTGAACATTTAAAAAAAAAAAAAAAAGGTAAAATAAGTGTGTTGTCATCTACATTTTGCAAACACGTTCTCTGTATACTCACTACACACACCCCGCCTGGGATGTCCTACACTGTTGACAGTCAGGTTGCAGTTGTTGAAAAGTTAGGGAATTGCGCTAATCTTTGTTTTCATGGTAGCTTTGTTGATAATCTAGGAAACTTTAAAAGAGAGCCAGGAGATCCTATTGGATCTGTATGTATCTGGCTTTTCAAAATATCAGTGGACAATAGAGCCCAATTTGAGAGTCAGTAGGCTTTTTTAGTTCTTGACTGTTTGGACTTAATTTTGGGGGTTTGTTCATCTCACTTCCGATGGTTCATTTTATATTCCATGTTGAACTTCATAGGTTAGATCAGATAAGAGGCCTGATCTGGGATAATCTTTGGTTTAGATTTCCCTTTGTCCCATACTGGCCTACTATACTTCAACTCGTGACTGTTCTGATTAATTTTCAATTTAATTACTAGAATTATGAAATTATTATTTATAGCATCAAATGGGTGTGAGGCACTCTTAAAATTTAGGCAACCACGCCTACAGCTGAAAATTGTTTTCAGAATTTGTGTTTTTCTGTCTTTTCTCTCAGATTAATACTTTTCTATTTTTGTCCTCTATTTAAATGAGTTGGCAAGTGAATGGTACTGTTTGTCTCCAGTGACCTGGAAAATTTAGGAATTATTTATTTGTAAACTACTGTATAGCTGAAGTAGATTTCGTTGGTTACACCAAACTGTTTAGTGTGGTTCTATTCTAGATAGTAACAATGTGAAAATGGATTGTGGCATTCCATGTTTGCATCTGTGATTTCCAAAGCAAATATGCTAAGTTCACAGTGATCAGACCTCAAGGGTTTGTTCAGTTTGAAGAGAGCTCACAAGTTCTGGGGGTATTCTCTTCTTAGGCATATGGAACGCTTTGAAATGGTGGAATCTTACAATGTAAAAGAAATTCTTGAAGTACAAACACTGTATAAGTGAAAAGATGGGTTTACTGTCAGCCATACAAACTCCTCTTGGGATCGTAAAGTCAAGCTGGGTTCTTTCCATTTCTCACATCATCTCCGGTAATAAAGATCTTGTAGAACATGGTAAATGCTTGTGTCTACACTGCAGCTGGGAGCATGCTTCACAGTGTAGGTAGACAAACACATGCTAGCTCTGCTTAAGCTAGTGTGCTAAAAATAGTAGCGTGGCCTTGGCAGCACAGGCAGCAGCTCAGGCTAGCTATCTGAGTACAAACCTGCCCAACCCCCAGGGCATGCACTCCAGTGGCTACCTCAACCTTCTGCCTGTACAGCTGCAGCCACACTGCTATTTTTAGCATGCTAACTTAAGCAGAGCTAGCGCATCTGTCTACCCAGGCTGAGAGGCACACTCCCAGGCACTGTAGACAAAGCCTTAGTGACATTCGTGCTCTTCGTTGCTGTCAGTGGGTTTTCACAGTTGTAACTAACTGGAACTTTGTAAAGAATTCTCTACGTGGCTATGCAGAGTTGAACAGGAGTAGATTTTTTTTTTGTCATTTTAAAGTGGAATTTCACTTTAAATCAAGATACCAAATTTTGGGAGGGGTTATTTGTAAAGATGTAGTGGCTTAAAAGTGAGCGCTTCAGTTTTAATGGTCAAGACATGTCTCTACTATATCTTGATATCACCATCTCCAGTAAAATTATAATTTGTTTGAATTGGCAAATCTGATCCTTCTACTCTCTTGTCAACAGCTGCCAGCTTGGTGTTGGAAGGTAAGCATAAGGTGAGTTTAGATGGGGGAGGGAGCAGGAGCTTGTGTAGTCGATTGGAGTGAGGATTGTTTCCTTCTGTATGGAACTGGGTTCGAGGAATGGGAGCCTCTGTCTGTCCTCCCCATGCATGGAGTGGTGTTCTCCCCTCACCCAGTCAGCTGCTCTTGTACCTCCAGAACCATGTGGAGGGGAAAGGAAGGAAGTCAGGAGCATGCCTGGCAGGACTGGTTTTAGAACAGAAAGCTAGCAAAGCCAGCCTCACAGCCTAACCACAGTCAATAATAATAATGCTTAGCTCTTACATAGCCCTTTTCATCACAGCACGGGTTGGCAGCAACAGCCAAAATGTAAATATTAGGGATGGGCCAAGGAGGAACTAGTATTCTTAGAGGTTCTTGTCCAGGATGTTGTATATTCTGGCTAATGCAGGAGATCAGGCTGGACGATTAGAGGGTCTCATTTCTGGCCTTACAATCTCTGAAACTTTCTCTTTCTCTGCTTTGCGTTGACTTGCACCCTACATGATGGCAGCATGTTCTAGTGGATTAAGCATAGGACTGGAAACCAGCCTGTCCCAAATTTTAATCCCATGTCTGATACTGTCTCAGTATAGGGTACTAAACAAGTCACTGTGTCTGTGTTCACATCAGGAAATTATTCTTTCCTTCCTTGCAGGTCTGTTGTGATTAAAATGTAAAATGCTAGTAAGTGCTGAGTATTATTATGGTAAATTACATCCAGATGGAGTACTTAAGTGTTCCCTTCTAATGGGTGCTGCTGTTTTCTCTGTGTACCCATAAACCCCCTCCTGTAACCAGACCCCATGGGATTTCACATAATCCAGTAATAACCATTTGCATTTGTATCACTGTTTAATAGTTGTAATACTTAGCACTTATATAGCTCTTTAAATGCTCAGTGCATCATTACTTAATGTCTGCCCCAGAACTGAGGTTAGGCATGTGAGTGAATTCATCTGAGAATAGTCCCAGTTCAAAGCCTAGCAAGAGCCACTGAGACGATGACCGTTACCCCGTCCCACCTTGTGCTGAAGCCCAAGCCCTTCACTTACATAATTCCAGCATAGGTTGTCCAGCACATTACGCCACTGACCTGCAGAGATCTGCCGGCTAGATCTGACATGCAGAGATCTGCCGGATAGCAGGCTAATTAGGAGAAACACAGGGTATAGACTAGACACTGAATGAGCGATAATTTGGCGCACAGCTTGTCTTCCCCATTAATGCCAGTATCTGCACATCACCTACTCTTTGGTCACTCCAACTGATTCTACAGTTAATTTTCTGTGGTGTGGCAGAAGGTGATTTTTGTTGCATTAGGCCATGTCTACACTACCACTTATGTCGGCAAAACGTACGTCTCTTAGGGGTGTGAAAAAAGCACACCCCCTGAGTGACATAAATTTTGCTGGCATAAGTGGTAGTGTGTACGATGCTCTGTTGACAGGAGAGCTTCTCCTGCCAACATAGCTACCGCCACTAGTGGGGGGTGGTTTAATTATGTTGACATAAGAGCTCTTTCCCATCGACATAGAGCAGCTACATGAGAGATCTTATAGCGGTGCAGCTGCATCGGTACAGCTGTGCCACTGTAAGGTCTGTAGTGTAGACATAGCCTAAGTTATGAGAGGAAGACATTTCGTTAATGTGAGACACCATCACCCAAGCTCCAAGAGGCTCTTTTGTTTCTACTCCAGAACCCTTTATAGTTTTACTACTCTCTCAAAGTGAGGGCTATCAGGAGGGAATAGAAATTCCTAAAAAATAAATTATTAAAAAAAAAAAAAAAAAGTTTCCACTGGCACTGCCTGAGTTCATATTGGAGAGGGACAAGCAGGATATAAATAGATAATGTACAATGGCATGTATAAAAGCTGCATATGTAAGTGGGGTCTGAATGAGCTCTCTGCTGACATCCAGTGATGGGGGGCGGGAGGGAAGACTTCAGCAGCGGACCATATTTGCATAGACACTCCTACTTGGCCCAGGTGCGCAGCAGGTGGAGTTGCATTGCCAAAATGATCAATTTTGGCTGGTTTTGGGTTACAAATCACTAATATTTGAAAGCAGGGGTGTGGTGGGGTGAAGACTCACCGGCGTGGCACCTCCTGCTGGCCATCTCGGGAATTAGCTCTTTCCAGCCCTCTGCAGGCCTGTGTCTCGCCTGCCGCTGGCCCTGTGTCCCTCCTGGACCCCAGTGCCCTTTGCCAGGGGCTCTGCCCACCAGAGTACCACCTCGCTCAGGGTCTCCCCTCCCAGGGGAACCCCCAACCCTCTAAACCCACCTTGCCTCACTGGCTACTGCCAGTCATCATCTAGCCCCCGCTCCCTGGGGCAGTCTGCAGTCTGTAAACCAATCATCGGCAAGGGGGTTAGGACCTGCTGCCTTTGCCTATCTCTGGGCTGCCCCTCTGCAGCCCCAGTACCTATTTGGCCTTTTTGGCAAGGCCTGCAGTTTGGGATTTTTCCTGGCTGGAGCTCCCCAGCTCCCTTCCCCTAGACCTGCTCAGTAGTGATGTCAGCTCCAGGAATTACCAAACACAAACAAGGGCTCTCAACTGAGGCTAATCAGCTCTCTCTTTAAATGCTGGAGAGGGGCAGGTCAAATGGTGTTTGGGACTCTTTAAGCAGAGTCCACATCATCACATAGGTATATCTGTCACCAAGCACTCTCATCTTCACTGGCATTTGGCATCCCTACCTCCTGCTTAGCAAATGAGGTTCAGCTTCGGGTGACCCTCTCAATCAGAGCATGCTAAGCACAGTTCTGCTGCCCTTTACTTGTAAAATTGGGATAATAATGTTTCATTATCCCTCCGTTCAATACTAGAGTGATTTTTAACCCCAAACCAGCCAAACTTGATCATTTGGGCAAAGCAGCTTCATTTGCTGTGCACCTAATCCGAGTGGGCATGTTTGTGCAAACACAGTCTGCTCCTGAAGTCTTCTCCTCTCCCCTCCTTCCCCCCCCTCCCCCCAGCTCATCACTAGATGTCAGAGGAGAGCTCATTTGGACCTTGCTTATACATAGATTGACTTAATATTCCACAAGAGAAAATATATACTTAATGCATGAGCTGTGAGAAAGTAGAGATGAGTCTCTGGCCCTTTCTGATTCTCTGGATGTTTGTTTATAATAAATGCACTTCTTATAGTGCTCTTTATTGACAGATCTCAAAGCAAGTTATATAGGAGAAAGGTGTATTTATCCTCATTTCATTGCCATAGAGAAACTGTAGTGAAATGACTTGCTCAAGGTCACACAGCAGTTCAGTGGCTGAACCAGGCGTTTATAAACCAGGTCTCCTGATTCCCAGTGCAGGCCTCTGATAGGAACCTGTGTAACGATGCTGGTTCTGGCGGGACCCAACTGAGAGTGCCAATTCAGGACAAATTGCTTAAAACAGGGCAGTTACAGCCCAAGGCTGGGGTTTTTCCACCTCTAAGGCAAACCAAACCAGCCAGACAAAGAGGACTTTGGTCTCACCCCACTGGCTAACCACAAGTCACACAAGCAATTCCCTTAGACACTCCAGTTTCCCAGTATCACCACCAGTGCCACTCGTTATGGGGACAAATGGTTATGAAAACCAATACCCCAGTAAAAGAAAAAAGGTTCTCTCGATCCCAAAGAATCAAGCCCCAGACCCAGGTCAATATACAAATCAGATCTTACCCACAAATCACGCTGTTGCCAATCCTTTAGAATCTAAAATCTAAAGGTTTATTCATAAAAGGAAAAAAGATAGAGATGAGAGCTAGAATTGGTTAAATGGAATCAATTACATACAGTAATGGCAAAGTTCTTGGTTCAGGCTTGTAGCAGTGATAGAATAAACTGCAGGTTCAAATCAAGTCTCTGGAGTACATCCCCCGCTGGGATGGGTCATCAGTCCTTTGTGTAGAGCTTCTGTTTGTAGCAAAATCCCTCCAGAGGTAAGAAGCAGGATTGAAGACAAGATGGAGATGAGGCATCAGCCTTTTATAGTCTTTCCCAGGTGTAAGAACACCTCTTTGTTCTTACTGTGGAAAATTACAGCAAAATGGAGTCTGGAGTCACATGGGCAAGGCCCTGCATACTTTGCTGAGTTACAAGGCGTATCTGCCTTCTCTCAATGGGTCAATTGTGTCGCTGATGGTCCTTAATGGGCCATCAAGCAGGCTAGGCAGAGCTAACACCAACTTGTCTGGGACGTCTCCCAGAAGCACAGGATAAGTTTGAAATACAGACAGCATAGAGCCAATATTCATAACTTCAACTACAAAATTGATATACACATATAGACAGCATAATCATAACCAGCAAACCATAACCTTGTCTTAGACACCTCATTTGACCCCCTGTATACAAGATTTGGTGCCACTACGGGACTTTGGTTGCAACCATGTTCTATATGATCCCAGTTCAAATCAATAACGTGACAACCTGAAAAAGATGTTTTGTTTTAAGTCCCTGCTGTCATTAACGTATGCCTCTTAATGAATCAATGGATTATTGCAAGACCAATCAAACACTCTGGCCAGATTTTCAAGAGAGACTCTACATTGGGGTCTACAGTTTTAAGTGTCACTAATTTGCACCTGTAAAAACCCACATTTGCATACATCCAAAAAGCAGACATGTAACTACTCAAATTTGCATGCTCAGCTGTCATATATACCTGTGCAGTGTCCTGATTTTCCTGGAGATTCACCTTTGCAGTTACCACTGAACTCAGTGAAAGTTATGTGCATTCCAGGATGATTGGGTCCCTGTGAACTGGGGTTTTTCCCCTGTACTAATAGTTGGAGCCCTCTTTAAAAGTTTGGTTCTTCTTAGACAACATTTCAATTAAATGTCTCATCTCTCTTTTTCCCCAGTGAAACTATAGAGTAAATATATACTCCCAAAGAGTAGCTCTTATATCATGTATTAATTAAAGCAAGAAAGGGTGTGTTGGGAAGGAGGGGATCCATGCACAGTTCTGTCTTTCAAAGCATGTAGAAAATAACTGTGCACCCAAAGGGATGTGGCAGGCTTGTGACTGTCTAGACATCTCTTCCATGGAAATTAAAATATAAAATCATATCAAATGGGTCAAAAGAGATCAAACTGAATTTCGATTCTTTGATTCGTTCATTGGGGTTCCTGAAAATAATAGCATTTTATAGTGCTGTCCATCTTCAAAGCCCTGACAGACATAAATTAATCCTTATAATACCCCTGTGAGGAAGACATAGTGTTTATCACAGTTATTACAAGCAGGGAAACTGCTAAAAAGTATATCCCATTGACTAGTGCTGGAGTCTCATTACGTGATCACACGTCTTAATGCAACAGCACCACCACGGGACAGTTAACGTTGATGTACTAGTGTCTGTGAATGTTTTCTGGCTTTTGTGGTTGTAAACTATTGCCATTTAAACAATGCAATAACTTTTGTGCATTCAGTACTATAGGTCTTAAATCAGGCTCTGAGGGGAAAAGGGCAGATTTCTGTAGGGTGGGAGAGGAAGGGGGAAAGTAGTAGAGCCAGCAGCATATCCAAGTCCATGCTAGGGAGTTAAAGGTTTTTTCATATTATGGAGACAGCTGAAAAAAGATGAGTAGAAAAGGGAGAGAAAGAGACTAATGGTCAGTCCTAAATTTTGATCCAACCCAGCTTCCAAAAGCAGTAAGTGGTATGAAACAGGAACAAACATTCTTCTGTCATCAAAGATGACCCCTTCCCCCAAAGATATATTTTAGAAGATGATATTTCTGTGGTTGTATTTTAGGACTATAGTGAGTGTAAAAATCATTGTGACATCATTTGTTTCCTATAGCATTGAGCTATGCAGTTCTAGGGCAATGGGAATGCAAAGCCGGGGGGCAGGGGAGTAAAATTTTAACAGATTCAAAAATACCCAGAACGTGACAGGGGAAGCATATATATGTGTAGTGTAGTTCTACTTTGTATTTCACAAACCGCTCCCTGTAAAAGATGCTGATTTAACCCTTCACTTCCACTTGTACTGCTCAACTGGAAACACAGTTGGCTCACACACGTAAGGGGTAAGGTCATCCCAGCACTAACAAGAAGTCCTCGATCAAGTGTGCTCCTTGCTGGTCAGAGGAGCAGCCGGATTCTGGTTAACCTCTGGTGTGAGGCTAGCAAGAGGTTCAGCTTTAGCAAGAAAGAGCACAAGAAATGATTATGTCTGCAAAGCTACATTTGAGTGGCTCGTGGCTTTGGGAATCGACTTGACCAGCTATCAATGGAGAGAGCGAATCAATCAGCTCAAGACTGACTGCCGCGAAGTCAAGGATGCTAACAGCACCTCTGGAAACTCCCCATCTTCCTGCCACTTTTACAAGGAATTCGACTGGCTCCTGGGAACTTCTGCAAGCACTGGGCCCACTGTGTGCACAACAATCTGCTGAGCAGGGATGTGACTCTTATAACCCCCCAGTCACAGGCACCGAGGGATGATGGACAAGAAGTGGTCCAGTTGCTGAGGTGGCTGCAGCACACCCTGGGTCTGTATTCAGAGGAGCAGAGTGGTCCTGGGGGACAGCCTGCAGTTGAACCAGCAGAAGAGGCTGGTAAGTTTCTGATGCCATTTTTGTTGTTAACATATGGATGGGAGGGATTTCTGGCTTATAGCCATATTGAGCTATTAATACAAGCTGGGTTTATAGTGTGCTTCTGTTCAGGGTGGAACCTACACCATTTCTGTAGTGCCCTCCTCCCTCCCCAGCCACCACGTGGGATTCAGAATGAACACTGGGAGCTGAGAAAAAACAGTTAAGGCGTTATGATATTTTTACTAGTTACTCTCTGATTGTTAGAAATATGGCTTGGGGCACTACAATGAGGAGCCTCACATACACCTCCCTGCTAATACAGCAGTACCTTGTAAATTGGCTGTACCTGCACTGTTTCAGAGCGCCAGTTAACTGAGTCAAAAAAAAGTTGTCTGTAATGAGTCCAAATGAAACCGGAGTCTGTATTTGGTCCATAGCTAGCTAAATCCAAATTACAGTGGAGGGTGGCTGCATGTCTGTGTTAGGAGTCCCCATGGCTGGCAGTCAATCAGGTCTGTACATGAATGCAGGGTGCTTACAAGGAGGCTGTACTACACCTTTATGCTACATCAGCATCTTGTCGATTTTAGTGTGGATTTTCACCCATTGCTGCCTGTTGAAGAAAGTGAATCTCTCATGGAGTTAGGAACTCTAGACCATTGGTTACCTTCTGGAGCAGAGCATACTTATGAACTACAGAGGTGGCCCTAATAAGTCCCCTCCATTTGGATGCCTGCTAATCAGTCACCAGGTGCTTTAAAATCTCCTTAGCCCACAAATGGCTGTCCACCACTGGCCTGGAACAGAAGTTCATACTTCCACCCAGGGACCTCGAGAATATCAATGTCCTCTAGAGCTTGCCCTGCCTGAAGGGATTGTAAAATCCATAGCTAGTGACAACATCCTCTTCCCCTGGGAAAAGTAGTGAGGATTTATAAATCATTGTAATTGAATTTTGTATGTGTATCTTACCCTGATGTGTGATGGCTTCTGGTGCTGCTCCATCTGGAGTAGCCGCTATTTTGTGAGAATAAAGTAAAGCCCATTGATTAAAATGTGTAGTCTTTTGACCTTGAAGTAAAGCAGCGCCCTTGAAAGAGTAGAAATGTAATTTTTTTATCATGGTCAGATGATAATGTGTTCTTCCATTTTCCTTTCAAGGCCATTTCACTTCTGTAGGGCAAACGCACAGCACCAGGAGCCTGGGGGAGTAGACGCCTCCAACTACGTGCAGGGAGAAAGAGTTCAAGATGTGTTGATGGGAGAGATTCTCGATAAAACCGGTCAGCAGACTGTGTACCAGAAGGACCAGATTGAGTACCAGAAAGAGGAGGATGCAAGAAAGGTGGAAAGAGAGAGAGGATGCATAGCACGAGGAGCGATTGGTGGAACAGTTCTTGGAGCATGACCTCAGGTTGAGGAAGGAAGAGAGACCGCAGCAGAAGGAGCTGTTTGAGCATTTACTTATGGTTGTGGCCACCAGACTGCAGGTTGTAGCATCCACTCCACTGCCACATTCACTTCCTTCTCCATCCCTATGTCCTGAGTCCCCTTCACGCTGTTATGTCTTGCAGACTGTACATCCTTTGGACAGTTCAGGGGTTGGCTGGACCATGTCACAGCCAATGAATACTATTAAAGGGAATGTTCAAATGTACACTGTGCTTTCCTCCGCTCCAGTCCAGTTGCAGGCTGCATGTGCAAAATACACTAGAAAGGTCAAGGAGAACAGAGGAACAAGAGAGACCAGAAACAGCTGTCAGTCTTATTTGGAAACATGCACTGTTCACTGTTTTTGCACTGTTTGGATATTGTGTTGTATGTTGGATGGCAGCTGGTCTGAATGTCTGGGTTTTACACTGGTATTTCATGTTTAAAATAAATATTAAATTTGCACACATGGCTTCTTTAGCAAATGTTATTATGTGTAATGAAGTAGAACTTCATCACAGTACCCTATAAGCTGTAGGTTCAAGTACATGGCTGGCCTCACTAAAGATTTTTTTTTAAATGCAATGTCATTAATCCATAAGCATAAAAAATGTCCATACATTTCAGCACAGTGAGCAATACACTGTGTGTAGTGGTACAGTAAAGTGTTTACAAAACACACCCAAAACCAGAACAATTACAAATACCATTTCAGGCCCTCCGCCTCCCCCAGTGCATAGGACCATGTAAACCTATTATGTGGGTGTATGAAGCATCCCTGATTTCCACTATGCATGTGAATCCAGCCCTGGTAACAGATGCACTTTCCGGCTTGTATACGAATCCACTCTTGGTGAAAAGGTTTTCCCTTGTCTCCATAGACACTGTGCACAGCACAACAGGCCACAATGTTGCAGACATTGCACAATGGCATCCAAAAGGTTCTGAAGGCAGCGCCAATGATATTTCAATCTTCCAAATGCATATTCAACCACCATCGTATAGCTACTGAGTGTGTAGTATGAAACTTCTTTTACCAGGGCTTCTGCAAACAGGATAGGGTTTCATAAGTCATGGAAAAATAGGGTATGCAAGGTCCACTAGAATAACAGTGGGGACAGTGATTCCATTTATAACTGTTATTTGGTGGGAATAGTGTCCCAGCTTGTCCACAAAGGTAAAGTACTGATCTCTGGAAAACCCTGGCATCATTCCCCTTGCCAGTGATCCCAGATTAGTGTCCATGAATCTGCCGCAGTAGTTGATGAGGGCCTGCATAACAATGGAGTAGTACCATTTGTGGTTTATATTCTCATGTGCTCCTTGTGGAGAGCAAACTATAGGCATATGAGTCCCATCAGTGGCTCCTGAGCAGTCTGGAAAGCCCATTCTCTCAAAGTCAGCAGTAATTTCAGGAACACTTATGCCTACCACCTTTGGCTATATCAGAATCCTGATTGCCTCACAAACCTCCACCACAACTACCTCCCGAGTTGACTTGTCAACTCCAAACTGGTTAGCAGCGAACCTGTAGCAGTGTGGGGCAGCCAGCTTCCAGATGGTTATAGAAACCTGTTATAGAAACACTGGGTGGGGAGAATCCCTTCCTAACTCTTGCAGATGGCCAGCTGAAACCCTGAAACCTGTTTCTATAACCAGCATGGCATGTTGTCCCTCATGCATGTGTCCTGGTGCGGAAGGGTTAGGGGCAAGCTGATCACAAACCTCCAGGAACCTAAGTTCCCTGTAAGCTGCATGACTGGGCCGTGCAGGTGCTCAGGGAACCTGCCCAGGGACCTGCCGGGGTGTGGGTGTGTGTGTGTGTGCACCTCCCCTGGCCCCAACCTAGCCCAGCCCCCAACCTGCCATGGCAAGGGTGGCCCCCCGGCCCCAACTATGCCATGGCCCGGACCTGGCTGTGGCAGGGCGGCGTGGCCCGGACCCAGCCACAGCCGGGGTGGCCCGGCCCAAACCCGGGCAGCTCGGCCTGGACCTGTTGCAGGATGCCCCTCCCTGAACCCAGCCCTGGCTGGACCTGCGTGGGCCGGGGGAGGGATGCCTATCCTGCAGCCCCAGCCCCAAAGCTGCCATGGTGGGGAGAGGCGCCTCTCCCCCACAGCCCAGGTGCTGGTGCGGGGGGAGAGAGCTGAGGGGAATCCTCTCTCTCCCCCCCCATAGGCCCGGAGCACCCTCCACCCCAAATCCCTCATCCTTGGCCCAATCCCAGAGTCTGCACCCCCAGCCGGAGCCCCCACCCCAATCCTCTGCCTCAGCCCTGAGCCCCTCATCCTCGGCCCCACCCCAGAGCCCGCACCCCCAGCCAGAGCCCTCACACCCCTGCACTCCAACCCTCTGCCCCAGCCCTGAACCCCCTCCCACACTCCAAACTCTTCGGCCCCACCCCCACCACATGAATTTTGTTGTGTACCGATATGGGTGGAAAAATTAGAGGGAACACTGCCAGGAACATCTGCTTCTTCATGCAAAATTTCTGGACCCATTGCTGGTCATCCAAGATCCATGTGACAATGTGTTCCCACCAGTGTGTGCTTGCGTCACTGCTCCAAAAGCATTAGTCCACTTATGTGGAATGGGTGACTATGGCAACAGGCATGAGCAACATCAGAGGGGTCGTGCAGATCATAGATTCTAGAGATTAAGGCCAGAAGGGACAATCAAATCATATAGTCTGATCTCCTGTATATCACAGGGCACTAACACCCGCACACTAAACCCAACAACCTAAATTAGAGCAAGCGTTACAGCCCCCAGGAGACTAGACTATTCTCTGCCACATGCAGAGGGACTGCAGTGCACCAATGCCCATGGCCCAACAATGGCAGGGAGATGATTAAATGAGATATACCCAGATAATCCTGGCAGGTGACTTGCACCCAGACGCTGCAAAGGAAGGTGAAAAACCTTCAAGGTCACTACCAATCTGACCTGGGGGAAAACTTGTTCCCAGCCACCCGCATGGCGATCAGTTAGACACTGAGCATGTAAGCAAGAACCAGTCAGCCAAGCACCTGAGAGAGAGTTCCATGCCAACTTTGTGACCTGGCCTACCCTGTCCAATGTCCCATCTCCAGACAGGGCCATTCCTGATGGTTCAGAGGAAAAAGACTCTCCCCAAAAACCAAAACACTGGGTGGGGAGAATCCCTTCCTAACTCTTGCAGATGGCCAGCTGAAACCCTGAAACCTGAGCTTTTAGGAACATAAGACATTAACAGGAAGAGCATCCCAAGCAACACTATCATATTGTCCCACTCATAAATTTGTCCAGCTCTCTCTGAAAATTAAGTTGTTTGCCCCTACAACTCCTATAGGGAGGCTGTTCCAGAGCCTTACTCCTCTGGTGGTTAGAAACCTTCTGTTTTCCAGGCAGAACTTGTTCATAGCCAGTTATATCCATTTGTTCTTGTGCCAACATTGTCCTTTAGCTTAAATGGCTCTTTACCCTCCCTAGTATTTCCCATTCCCCATCCCTTTCCCTCTCCCCCCCGCCCCATTTATAGAAAGCAATCATATCCCTTCTCAGCCTTCTTTTTGCAAGACTAAACAAGCCACGCTCTTCTAGTCTCATCTCATAAGATAAGCCCTCCATTCCCCTGATTATCCTAGTAGCTTTCTCTGTACCTCTTCCAGTTTGAATTATTCTTTCTTGAACATAGGTGACCAGAATTGTACACAGTATTTTAAATGAGTATTACCAGTGCCTTGTACAAAGGCATTAATACTTCCCTTTCTCTCCTGGAAATACCTTGCCTGATACATCCTAGGATCACGTTTACCTTTTTCAGTCACATCACATTGGTGGCTCATAGTCACCCTGTGATTGACCTCCACATCCAGGTCTCTCTCCTCCTCTGTTGCTTGCAACTGATGACCCCTAGCTTGTAGCAGAAATTCTTATTATTAGACCCGAAGTGCATGACCTTGCATGTTGTACTATTTCATCCCATTTCTATCACTCCAGTCTTATAGCGCTTCCTGTCTAATATTCAGATCCTCCTCTGTATTGATGAAGATTAGTCCCAAGACCTCGATCTTTGAGGAGCTCCTCTAGTAACCTCTCTCCAGTCCAATAGTTCAGCTTTCAGCACAACCTGTTGCCTTCTCCCCTTTAGCCAATTTATCTACTTTCCAATTTTTGTACTGATCCCCATCTTCTCTAACTAATAATTTCCCATGTGGTTCTGTGGAAAATGCTTTACTGAAGTCCAAGAATATTAGAGCTACTGCACTTCACTTATCTAAAAAATCAGTTATTTTCTCAAAGAAAGAAATCAGGTTAGTCTGGTATGATCTACCTTTGGTAAATCCATGTTGCATTCCAGCCCCTTTAGCTCTGTGAATTTAGTTATTCTTTGTTTCACAATTTGTTCTGAAACCTTGTCATACTACTGAGGTCAGACTAACAGGTCTGTAATTGCCCAGATCACTTTCCCCCCCCCCCCCCCCTTATATATAGGTAGGACATTAGCTATTCTCCAGTTACATGTTACTAACCCCAAATAGATAGATGTATTAAAAATCCTTGCTACTAACTAGACTAGCAATCTCAAGTGCCAGTTCTTTCAGTATTCTGGGATGGAAGTTTAGTCCCCCCAGTGAGTACGCATTAAGCTCTACGTGTTCCTTATTATTATCCTTATTGAAAACTGAGGCAAAGTATCATTGAGTTTTTGGGCCATACCTATATTAGACTTTCATCTCCTTCCTATCCATACTGCATAGCAGCCAAATTTCATCCATCCTTATTCTCTTTTTATCTATATAACTAAAAAACCTTCTTATTTATTTTAATGTCCTTGGAAAGTGCTGATTCAGCTTGACTTTTAGTAGTTCTCACTTTATTCCTGCATTTTCTAACCTCCATGATGTAGCTTTCTTTGCTGATCAACCACTTTTTCCATTCTGAATAGGCTCTGTGCTTACTTCTAATAAGCTTTTTGAGGTGGTTCTTCATCCATCTGGGTCTGGAGCATTTCTCTACAAGATTTTTCTCTTTTACTTGGTATTCCTGTTTTGGATAGTTGATTTGAAGAAATTCCAAACCTTCTCCCCATTTCAATCCTTAAGCTTTTCAGTCCAGTTGACTTTAACTAATTCCCTTTACTTCCCAAAGTCTTCCCTTTTGAACTTAAAAAGCCTAGTTGATTACCTGGTTTTGATTATCCTTCCATTTAATTGAAACTGAATCAACTTACGATTACTCAATCCAAAGTAATTCCTACGACCAACCCTTCTATGATGGCCTTACAAAGCCAAGTCTAAAATTGCATCAACTCAAAAATCTCTGCCAAAAGGTTTGCCAGTGTCTCACAGATGCTCTGCCTGATTCCTGAAATAGGAGTGACCCAGTGAGCTGGAGAAATTCTTCCACCAGGTCGGAATCCATGTTGATGACTCTTGCTGCTGGGAGCATGCATATCTGAAAATGGCTCAGCTGGATGTGTCAGTGGGCTCAAATCCCTTCCTGTCAAGTCATGGAGTATAGACACACAAGGTGTCCCACAGTCCACTATGAACCAAGCCCTAGAGTGGCGATAGTTGGCGAAGGTGCTAGGAAGGAACCCTGGGATAAGCTAGGGTATGCCACCAGAAGCAGAAGGTCTGACTCGAGTCTGCATCATGCAGTATGGAGATGTCAGCAGTGTTGGGTGGCCCATGCTTACAGTGCAGTGTGGATGCCTAAGTACGGGCTTGAAAACACCGAATCTGGAAGCCTGGGTCCCACAGACACAGGCTTACTATGCAGTGGAGCCAAAGCCACAAAGGCAGAGCATTCGTTACGGTCACAGACGGCATTTACCTGACTGAGCTGTCTATTCAGAACAGATCATTACTTTTGAGTGCTGTTGTCATGCCAAACCCTTAGATGTTTGGCTTCAGTAGGCTGTGTGCGTGTATGTGGCTGCTGTTAATGTGTCTCTCTGTGTATGTGTGAGAAGCTCATTTATTAAATGGAAGCCACCAAGAGCAGAGATGGAATTTGGCTATTTAGCTAGAGGGAATTTCCTCTGAATTCCTGGGTTTTTCCCAAATGTGAGTTATGAGACTGACTTCAGCTGCTCTTTTATTCCCTTCTGGCTGAACTGCCTTTTCTAATGCTTTAAACTGCAGCTAAAGACTATCTAATGTGCTGAGATATCAGGGATGTCAGGTCTGGCTCTTCCATAAACAAAGATGCACTTCCTGTTTCCTTCATTCAGGGAGCTAAATTGTAATGGTGTGGATGGAAGACTGTTTTCCATGCGACTGAGAATAATTTACAGCAGCTTGTGATCATACAAAATTATACTGTGCTTCAGAAATTCCATTGTAGATTTAAAATACCTTTTTCTTAGCTGCAAGAATAAGCATGAGCTGATCAAAATAGCTTAGCTCAAATCCGAGGTTTTGCCTTCCAACATGCTGCTGCAGTAGCATTCAGTGAAGTCTGCATAGCTTAAATACATGCATAATCCTCCCCTAATACACATACATCTCAGAACTTTTGACTTGAAGACTGTTTCTGCAGAGGCATTATTAAGTTTGAAAAACAGAACACCCCCTGAGCAGGTTGCCTATTATAATTGTTCAGAATACCTTAACTAGTGATGGTATGATTGGTTGTAAAATCAGGTTCTAAGTGTTTACAGAGACCGTTTTGTTGTTTTTAGCAGTGTAACCCAGTATGTTGTACATTTCCTTTACCCTCCTCTACCTAAACACACAAGTCTTCAGATCTAAGCCTGGCTAAATCAAACTAGTATTTTTTCTACCTTATATCTTGATGTCAGTGACTCTAAAGATGTTAATGTGGTTCCTTGCTAAAGAAGTCCTTTTACAGACTACCGGTTTTTTAATCATGCTGGTCCAAATCCTCTGTTTCTCCTCCTGACATGCAGATTATTACTGGATTGCTCAACAGCATTAATATACTTCTGGTGTAGGAATAAGGTATACATTTTAATACCGTTAATTTACCTGTTATGAAAATACCAAAATACCATTGCAGTTTCACAGTTAAGATTGAGTTTAATTTTAGTCATACAGCAGGGATTCAACTACTTTGTTACATACGAAGAATACAGCGTATTCTCCCCAGAATTATAGCACTTGCTCTTTAAGGACAGGTTTGATTTTTCTGGGCATTTACAAGTAAATCCATTAAGTTATTTAGTATTTAAAATTAAAAATGGGTCTACAATGAAGCAGAGAAACTGCCAGCTAGCCCTGCCCCATCATACCTGCAGCCAATTCCAGGCCGGTAGGGTGGAGAAAAGGAGAGAGCCTGGCTCATTTTGGGGCTGACTGGTGGAGCTAGGCCAGGAGCTAGCCGCCTCCCTATGTGAGGGGAAGGATCACTCACCTGCCCACCAAGGCAGCCACCTGGGAGGAAGCACTGTGACCCCAGCTGTGGGAGACTGTGGAGGAGACCTAGGAGCCTTCAGCTCTGGAGGCAACTGAGTGGGCAAAGCCCAGGGACGTTGTAGGGCTCAGCCTGACCAACTTGCAGCTGCCCTGCCTGAAGGAGACTGAGACCGTGACAAGGTGCTGCTCACAACCCATGAGAGGACCCTATGGGAAGCAGGCCGCCCAACTAATTGGACTAGAGTGGCCATGCCCCAAAATGAACAGACACTGGTAGGAAGTAGCCCAGGGCAGCAAATTTGGACTCCTGCGAGGAGGTCTGCCCCTGTTCCGAGGTTGACAAACACAGGGCCCTGGGCTGGGACCTGGTGGAGAGGGATGGGCCCAGGTCCCCTTACCTGCCCCCCGGCCTTAAAGATCGAGGCCCAGCAATCAAATAAGGGGCCGAAAGCCATGGGCTCTGCTAGGCGGTCCAGCCCTCCAGGCTTGGCACTGGCTTCAGGTGAAATGGGGTGGGGCTTGCTGGGCCCAAAAACTCTCTTTAAACCTTGCTGTGCTGGCTAGCAGTTTCTCTGCTTCATCATAGGGTCCTTTAAGAAATTAAGCGCCTGATGTTAGCCCAACAACTTAAAAAAATTGGATCACTATAGTATTATAAACAATTGTGAACTATAGGGACAAAGTTCTTTAGAAAAAATGAATTTGAACTTTTTATAAAGACATTCCTAAAATGTCTCCTTTTGAAAGATACCTGGAGAAAGAGGGCGAAATCTTGATCCCATTGAAGTGAACAGGAGATTTGCCATTAACTTCAGTGGGGCCAGCATTTCCCCCAGAAGCTTAAAGCACATTCCCCCAATTCAGAAGTTTTATTAATGGGTAAGTGCTAAGTGATCACTTACACAAACTGTCTCTTTAAGTCTGAAGGGGGTTTAGGGTTTTTATTTTTTAAAAATCATTAAAACAATTTTAAAAATAAATTTCTATAATCTCTGAAACCCATGTAAATGTGTAGGATGACTCTGATTAAAGGAAGTGACAATTCTTTTTCGAGTGGTGTCCCTGTGGGTGCGCCACTCTAAGTTTCGGTGCGTCCCTGCGCCGGAGATCAGAGATTTCTCACAGCAGTACTTGGTCGGGGGAAGGGCGTGCACAGGAGTCGTCTCGTGCAGCTGTTGGCACCTCCTGTAGCCCGCGCACCCCTGACCGCCCCCTCAGTTCCTTCTCAACTGTCCTCGGCTGCAGACGGAGCTCCGCAGCAGTGCTCTCTTTGATACTTTCTGAAAGAAAAAAGGAAAAAAAAGAAAAGTTACAAGTTACATAGGAATTTAGTAGTCTATACTTAGTTACATTGTTTAGTTAAGCTTAGTCTATACATAGTTTCATTAGTTCCTCTTAGAGGTTTTTCTTAAAAAAAATAAATAAATAAAAATAAAAAAAAAGAAGAAAGAAGAAGACTTTTTCTCTCCTTAACTCCCCCTTTGGGAACAGTTTCTACAGTTTCCCATTACAATTATCTCCCACCCTTATCTCTCGAGAGGCAGGAGGGGCTTAACTGCAATCATGCCGGGCTCAACAGGATTTTAAAAGTGTGACTCCTGCCGTGAACCGATGCCGGTCTCTGACGGCCACACATCCTGCATTCGCTGTCTGGGAGAAACTCGTATCTCCCAGAAATGCATACATTGCTTTGACTTAACAACAAGGGCAAGACGTGACAGGGATCTCCGCTTGAAAACGCTTCTGCTGGAGAAATCCCTCCAACCTCCGCGAGAGACGTCCTCCAGGGAGTCTCATAAACCGAGATCTCTGAGCTCTGATAAGGCTCTGACTTCCAAAACTGTCAGGAAGCGAGACTCGACCTCTCCAGCAAGGGTCTCTCAGAAAAAGAGAGCTTCCCCAGCGAGGTCTTTACCCTCAGTGCTCCACTCATCCAGAGTGAGCACTTATGAGGCACCGGGCTCCTCCAGCACCATCCCTTAAGTCTCCTCCACAGCACTGACTACCCCGGTGTAGAGTGCGGCACAGGCAGTGGCACCGCGATCAATGCTGCCGCCACCGGCACCGACCCAAGACTTGATGCTGGCTAACAAGCCAAACCCGGCACCGGTCAGCACTCCAACGGTAGACCGCAAACCCAAGGCGAGAGCAGCGCAACTCCTGCATACTGAGGACATAGCAGTTTCTTCGACACCGCAGTCACCACTGCTCAGCACCGAACAGTCCCCGAGCTACATAGCACGGTACCATCCTTCATCTCCTGCACCACTCTCCATGCATAGTGGCGAGGAAGGAGACATGCAGGACAACTGCTTCCCACTGCGTCTTGGTCGAGGGTATGCAAGACCTCCCCACACCTCTAGCACCAACAGATACCCCATCCTACAATTTTGGTCACTGCCTATGCCCATTTTACCATGCCTGGGCTGCAATAACCACAGATCAATGGGTTTTGGAGATCATACAATCTGGCTACACCATTCCTTTCACAGCCAGCCCCCCTACTCTCCCCCCTTCCCCGTCCCTCTTCAGGGGCCCCTCTCACGAGCACCTTCTGCAACAGGAAGTAGACCACCTCCTACTGCTGGGTGCTGTAGAACCAGTACCACATCAATACCGAAGGAGAGGTTTTTATTCCAAGTATTTCCTGACAGAGAAGAAAAGAGGGGGATGGAGACCAATCTTAGATCTCCGAAAACTCAACAGGTTCGTACACAACCACACATTCAAAATGGTCACTCTGGCCACAATAATCCCAGCGCTAGATGGGGGGACTGGTTTGCAGCCCTTGATCTCCAAGATGCATACTTCCATATTACAATACATCCTGCCCACAGATGGTTCCTGCGGTTCACAGTAGGACCCAACCACTACCACTACAGGGTCTTTCCCTTCGGACTGTCCACCACTCCCTGCATATTCTCAAAAATGCTCGCGGTAGTAGAAGCACATTTACGACGCAAAGGAGTCATAATCTTCCCCTATTTGGACGATTGCCTTCTCAAGGGTGCCAGCTGACAAGAAACGGCAGGCAGGCTGAAGACCACAATAGACCTGTTTCACCAGCTAGGTCTACAGATCAACGAAAAGAAATCCACCCTGGAACCAACCCAGCGATTGGAGATTATCGGAGCCAACCTAGACTCCATACAAGCCAAGACAATATTGCCAAACCGCAGATTCACTACATTGACCAATCTTATTTCCATGGTGACCATCAGCCCACAAACTTCAGTGAGGACATGCCTTCAGATTTTGGGACATATGGCAGCTACGACTTTCGTAGTAAAGTATGCCAGACTCCATATGTGCTGTCTGCAAATAAGTTGAGCACAGTCTATGCACCCAGCAAACACTCTCTCAACAGATGTGTGACACTACCACTACCCTCTCCCTACAGTGGTGGATGCAGCCAGGGGATGTATGCTCTGGGATTCCCTTTCAACAACACCCTCCATCAGTGACTATTACAAACGATGCCTCCCTGATAGGTTGGGACACCCACTTGGGTCATCACAATATACAAGGCAGGTGGTCTGCGACGGAAACCCAACTACATATCAATCTCCTGGAACTCTGCGCAGTACACAATGCATGCCGACACTTCCTCCAACTCATACGAGAAACCTCAATCTCTATTCTCACCGACAATGTGGCATGCATGTTTTACATCAATCGCCAACGAGGAGCCAGGTCTCACTCGCTATGCGTAGAAGCCATGAATTTATGGAACTTCTGCATCCGCAACAATATAAACATCACAGCATCATACCTACCAGGGTGCCAAAACACTACAGCCGACAACCTCAGCAGGCACTTCTCACAGGAACACGGGTGGGAAATCCATGACAGTGTTCTCGGCACGATATTCCAAAAATGGGGTCACCCAGTAATCGACCGTTTCGCCTCAACAACAAATCACAAATGTCCACTATTTTGCTGCAGGGCAGGCCTGGCACCAGGATCGTTAGGGGATGCCTTCCTCACCCTGTGGAATGCGTCATTCATGTACGCCTTCCCGCCGATACCACTGATCCCACGAATCATCCGCAAGATACGACTCGACAGAGCATACATCATTCTCATTATCCCCACATGGCCCAGACAGACTTGGTTTCCGTACCTCTCACATCTAGCAGTCTGTGCCCCACAACTGCTGCCTTTCCGGACGGACCTCCTTTCCCAGAACAAGGGCCTGACGCTCCATCCAGACCCAGCGAAACTCCATCTCAAAGCGTGGCTCCTCTCTGGTTCCAACATGGGGAAGTGAAGTGTTCGGAGAAAGTAAAACAGGTATTACTAAATAGCCGTCGCCTCACCACTAGAAATACTTACCGCCACAAGTGGAGAAGATTCTCCCTTTGGTGTCAGCAAAAACAGCTGGATGCGACCACGGCGCCTCTATCTATGATCCTAGACTACCTACTAGAACTGAAGGAAATGGGGTTAGCCATAAGTTCTATTAAAGTACACCTGGCTGCCATCACGGCCCTCCACAAACAGATAGAAGGGGCTTCAATATTCGCTCACCCGATTACACGGCGCTTTCTAGCAGGTATACAGAACATGTACCCAGAAGTACACCAACCTGCACCACAATGGGATCTCAATCTTGTGCTCAGATGTCTCACAAGACCACCCTTCGAACCTCTAGCAACCTGCTCGCTCCTACATATGTCAATGAAGGTCACATTCCTAGTGGCAATCATGTCTGCCAGATGTGTCAGCGAAATAGGAGCATTGATGGCTGAACCACCATACACTGTATTTACCAAAGACAAAATCATATTACGTCCTCACCCAAAATTCTTGCCCAAAGTGGCTACAAATTTTCATTTTAACCAAACCATACACTTTCCTGCCTTCTATCCCAAGCCACATAACGACTCTTGAGAAGCAACGTTGCACATGCTAGATGTCAGATGGGCTGTAGCCTTCTACTTGGACCTAACTAAACCATTTTGCAAGTCACCAAGACTATTTGTCTCTACAGCAGAGCGCTCCAAGGGCTCTACAGTATCGACCCAGAGACTCTCGAAATGAGTCTCTACCTTATTCAAACTTGCTACCGCCTGCATCACAAAGAACCCCACGTGGGCATCAGATCCCGCTCAACGCAAGCCATGGCGACATCGATTGCATTCTTGAACAATGTCCCCTTAATAGATATTTGTTGAGCTGCAACCTCGACATCGCAGCACACTTTTGCAAAGCATTACGCTATCACCCAGGGCCTTGTCTCAGACTCTATCGTTGGCCTCACAGTGCTCTCATCACACACTTATACATAACTCCGATCCCCTACCACCTCTGGTGGGAACTGCTCTACAAGCACCTAGAGTGGAGCACCCACAGGGACACCACTAGAAGAAGAAGTTACTCACCTTGTGCAGTAACGATGGTTCTTCGAGATGTGTGTCCCTGTGGGTGCTGCACTACCCACCCTCCTCCCCTCTACTTCGGAGATCACACAGCTGAGCTCTGCGGCAGAGAAGGAACAGAGGGGACGGTCAGGGGTGTGCGCACTACAGGAGGTGCCAATGGCTGCACGAGACAACTCCTGTGTGCACCCTTCCCCCGACCGACTACTGCTGCGAGAAATCTCCAATCTCTGGCGCAGGGACGCACCGACACCTAGAGTGGAACACGCACAGGGACACACATCTCGAAGAACCATCGTTACTTCACAAGGTGAGTAACTTCTTCTTTATTGCAAGTCTGTCAAATTAAAGCTAATGTATGTTCTAGGACTAAATTAATTTCAAGATATATCTAATTAAAAATCAAGATTGATTGATCAGGAATTAAATACCATGGATTAGGGAGGATAAAAAGTCTTGATTAGAAGAAATCAGTTGCTTTTATTTAAATTTTTCAAATTTAAATCAAATTGTTATTTGTATGCTAAGTTCTTTTCTTTCTTTATATTTTATAGTCTTAAGTGGATGCTTTATACTTGTTTCTTTCATTAGTTTCCTAATTGTTAGGGTAATTTCAGACTTTACAGATTATTTTCATTAAGAAGTTTAATTTAAAATGTTTATCTATACTGAAGAAGACAAGTTCAGGCCTCATTAATATCCTCACTGCCTGAACAACTCACTCAGATGCAAAGTAGATAGGGAAATAGGTTGTGCTGTATTTGCAACCAACACCTCACCTTGCACAAGTCAAGAAAGTGGAAATGCCTCAACTAGACTATACTCCTCTATCAGCTTTTGCAGTTTGAAGACAATGAGACATTTGCTGCTAAATCATTTATGTACTTTGAAGACCCCACCCTTAGGTGCCTAAATGGGAGCCTAACTTGAAAATGTTGGCCTGTGCGCATAAAAAAGTTCACAATAACTTTAATAACTTTTCATTGTTAACAGTGAAGCAATTTTGTTTTCAAGTGACAAAAATTTTACGCTATGAAGAGAAAAGCTTTTAACAAAAATTTTAGCCCCGATGCTACAAACATGGGATCAGTCATGTGAGTAACATACCTGCTCAAGTGTTTGTAGGAACAAGGCCTTTATTTTTAATGTTTTGGTTTTTGTCTAGAGCAGTTTTGTAAAATTTAAATTAAATTCCCTACCACCTTGTCATGGGGTCTGCTCCCTACCCATGGCAAAGATGAGAGTGGTGTTAATTCAACCAACAACTGACTAAAAATGTTGCCTGTGGCAGCAGAACCCTCTCCCCACTGTAGAGCCTTATGGCCCTGCAAAGAGTGCTGGAGAGTCCACATGTGTACATATCAGGCTTCTTAGTGGCAGTAACTTGGTATCTTTTATTAATGAGATTAGAAGTTTGGCTGATAAAGGTAATAGTGTTGATATAATAGATTTCTGTACGGCCTTTCACTTGGTACAGCATGCTATTTTGATTAAAAAACTAGAAAGATATAAAATTAACATGGCATACATTAAATAGACTAAAAGCAGGCTAATTGATGTAGGCCTTGCATGAACAATGAGTGAAAACAGAAGTTAATGGACAAAGCAAGAATTCACAGGTGGCCTTGTAAATAACATATAGTTAGTAGATAAAGAAATGGTAAGACAAGTAAGTGATAAGTTTGCCACTGCAGCTTTGTTTAGTAGCATATTTTGTAGCTTGTGGACAGTTCAGGATTTGTTTATGTATTGTGCCTGTGTTAGTCCATGTATATAAACTGATTTATATTTATGTGCTTTTGGATTTGTAGTAAACCCCCTATACCCACCCTACTGCATTTGAGCTTGATCACCTCAGTGTAGTGTTGCTGTATGCCAGTAAAGAAACTTCAGTGACAAGTCCGGATTCAAACCAAGTTTTTGGATTCCAGGGACCGGGATAAAGTGTTCTCCCAGAACTGGATGAGGTGTTCTGGATAAGTAGAGTGGAAAAGGTCTCAGAGGGAATCCCAACAACTGATAGGTCTCAAAGAGTCCTGTGGCACCTTATAGACTAACAGATGTATTGGAGCATAAGCTTTGCATGCGTCTGACGAAGTGGGTATTCACCCACGAAAGCTTATGCTCCAATACATCTGTTAGTCTATAAGGTGCCACAGGACTCTTTGTTGCTTTTTACAGATCCAGACTAACACGGCTACCCCTCTGATACTTGATAGGTCTCAAAATGTAATTGTAATCCGGGAATCATCATAGAATTGGTGTGTTTCTAGTAGGGTCACTCAGGGATTGGTTCTTGGCCCTGCACTATTTAACCTTTTTATTAATGACCTGGAAGAAAGCATAAATTCATCATTGATAAAATTTTGCAGATGACACAAACATTGGGGGAGTAATAAACAATGAAGAGGACAGATCACTGATTCAAAGCAAACTGGATTGTTTGGTAAACTGGGCGCAAGAAAATATGTGTTTTTATATGGCTAAATATACATATATACATCTATGAACAAAGAATGCAGGCTATACTTACAGGATGAGGGATTCTATCCTGGGAAGCAGTGACTGAAAAAGATTTGGGGGTCATGGTGGATAATCAGCTGAATGTGAGCTCCCAAGGTTATGCTGTGGCCAAAATGGCTAATGCAATCCTTGGATGCATAAACAGGGGAATCTCAAATAGGAGTAGAGAGGTTATTTTACCTCTGTATTTGGCATGCTGGAATACTGCAATCAGTTCTGATGCCCACAATTCAAGAAGGATGTTGATAAATTGGAGAGGATTGAGAGAAGAGACATGAGAATGATGAAAGGATTAGAATACATGCCTTATAGTGATAGACTCAAGGAGCTCAATCTATTTAGTTTAACAAAGCAAAGGTTAAGGGGAGACTTGATTAGAGCCTGTAAATATCTACATGGGGAACAAATATTTAATAATGGGCTCTTCAACCTAGCAGACAAAGGTATACCATGATCCAATGGCTAGAAGTGGAAACTGGACACATTCAGATTGGAAATAAGATGTAAATTTTTAATGGTGAGGATAATTAACCATTGGAACAATTTACCAAGGGTTGTGGTAGATTCTCTGTCACTGACGACTTTTAAATTAAGATTGGATGTTTTTCTAAAAATATCTACTCTAGGAATGATTTTGGGGAAGTTCTATGTCCTGTGTTATACAGGAAGTCAGACTAGATAATCACAGTGATCCCTTCTGGCTTTGGAATCTGTGAACCTATGTGTATGGGGGACAGGGGCGGCTCTATGTTTTTTGCCGCCCCAAGCACGGGAGTCAGGCGGCCTTCGGTAGCGCCTGCGGTTGGTCCACTGGTCACGCGGATTCGGCAGCGTTTCTGCGGGTGGATCTGCTGGTCCCGTGGCGTCGGTGGCAATTCGGCGGGGGGTACGCAGGCATGCCGCCGAAGGCTGCCTGACTGCTGCCCTCACGGCGACTGGCACGCTGCCCCCCGCAGCGTGCCGCCCCAGGCACACGCTTGCTGCACTTGTGCCTGGAGCCGCCCCTGATGGGGGAGTACAGTCTGGCACACTGCTTTCCCAGAACTGCTCTCATTCTCCAGCCTTCTATCCTTCTCAGTACATTTGATTTAAAGCCAAAAGCCAGTGTAACACTACTGAGTTTTAATTAACCAGTTTATTATTATGTATGTCTCATTTAATCTTTTATGCAATCTCCTTTAGCTGTTTGAGTAAAAGTTTGAGACACTTTTGTTGAGAGACTGCTTTTCCTTACTAATTTTTTCCCAATACTAATTTCTCCCTATTGTTACTCACATCTTCTTGTCAACTGTCTGTAATGGGCAACTCTCTTATCACTTCAAAAGTTATTTTTCCTCCCTTGGTATCCTGCTGTTAATTGATTTATCTCCTTAGACTGACCTAACACTTGGTAAAGCACCCCCATCCTTTCATATATTTATACCTGCTCCTGTATTTTTTACCTCATACATCTGATGAAGTGGGCTTTAGCCCACAAAAGCTTATGCCCGAATAAATTTGTTAGTCTCTAAGGTGCCATAAGGACTCCTCGGTTTTTTTGCTGATACAGACTAACACAGCTACCACTGAAACCTGCTTTTCCTTAATCCCTTGT
This sequence comes from Platysternon megacephalum, assembly GCA_003942145.1. NCBI lineage: Eukaryota > Metazoa > Chordata > Testudines > Platysternidae > Platysternon > Platysternon megacephalum. The sequence goes on along the minus strand of QXTE01000036.1, from coordinate 12,375,725 downwards.
CTGATCTTTTAGATCAGGCCTCATTACTGGGGAAGCAACCCCTAAGTTTAGGTTGTTTTCCAGTATAAAAGATTCTGGAGATTTTTATTTTATTTTTAGAAGCTCTAACACCTCAGTTGTTTGCAGCAAGCTTTTGGAATTTGGTAAGGAGAAAGCTCTGGGGCCAGAGGAAGTGCCCTTAGTTTGTCTCATGAAATTCTGTTCAGGCTTGAATGAAAGATGAACTATTGAAAATTTTAATTTCCTTTCTCTTGCTTGCATTGTCAATAAAACGTTGGGAGTCTGCCAAAATTCTAACTAAACATGAGCTCATCTAAGGTCATGACCATGCTGCTGCAACCATCACATAGCACACAGTGCTGGAAAACTTGGGAACAGCCTCTCTGGGAGGGAGAGAAAATGAGATGGACTCTTCCTGTCCATCTCCCCAACCCCAAAACAAGCCCCAATGGCCAATCCCCTCCCCCTGCCCCGGAATGGTAACCTGCTGTGAGTGAATGTAGGTAGTCCTATAGCGTAGACTATGCTATTCAAAGTTCAAACCCTGATGATGATGCATGATGAGGTTGTTAGAGGTGCAACAAATATAATTTACTTTTACTTTTTTCCTTTAAAAAACCCTAGGAAATGACATGCAGTTCTTTAAAGAATGTTATTTAGGTTGCAAAGTCAAGCACTCAAAAGTTAGGAAATGCCAGAATTCAGGTTGCCTGTGCAATCTTAATTCAGCCTCCTGTGCTCATGCATTATGATAGTCTTTAATTACACGATTATATACTATTTTTGTTACTTTCAAGTACTTGACTTTGTAACCTTAATAGCATCCTTTTAGTGTGTGCTTTATATATAAAACTGTATGTGTATTCAGAGAAAGAGATGAATGATACCAAAAAAAACCCTCAGGCTTTTGAACTTCCCCCTGTGGTATTCTTATTATTTTATCTATGCAATGTGCTGCTCCCTCAAAGAGGGGTAGAACACAAGCTCAGGGGTGACGATTTTCAAACATCCTGATGTTAGCTGTCCAACACCATATGTAGTCACTTGAATTAAGTGGTCTAATTTTCAAAAGTACGGAACGCCCAGCACCTCCCATTGAGGTTCTGTGGTCTCCAACCTCCTCCATTTTTTCCTTTGGTGACTGTTTTCAGACTTCAGGACCTTTGTTCTTTGCCTAGGGAAACTTTTCTGGCTTTTTAATCAAAAATCTCCTGTTGACATATTGAAATCAAGGGGAGTCTTTCCATTAACTTCAACGAGATTTGGCTTGGGCCCTCAGAGCAGAGGGAGTGGGATAAGCATTTTGTCTCTGACAAGCGTGTGATGGTGGGATATATCTGTATAAAAGGGTGAACTCTATTTTGTATTATGTGCTGAACTCATGTCTAACCCAGCCCAGCCAAGGTTAATGAATTGCATTCCCGGTAACTTCCCTCCTCAGGAAAGGTACTTGACACCAGCACTGAGAAGCCATCACAGAGCTGTCAGGGGCTATAATTCTGGAATGGCTCTCTATTACTACCCCACCTCCATGGAACAATGGGTGTTCGCCCCCCTTCCCCAGGCTGGAGCACTCCAGGGAGCACATGGCAAGGAGAGGAAGACTCTTTTAAAGAGGGTATGCCGCTCTGAGCAGGGGGGCTGACTGTCACCACATCAGCAGGAGAGAGAACGCAGAAGGGACGGGACAGGAGGTGGGGGGTAATAGAAGCCTATATAAGAAAAAGACCCAAAAATCAGGACTGTCTCTTTAAAATCGGGACATCTGGTCACCCTAGCCTGAAATGCTGACAAACCTTGGACTCACAGAAGGGACACAGATCAGACTAAGGGAGGCTGTGTCTCTGGACTTCCGTTGTGTTTGAAGAGATCTATAACTCTTGATGCTGTCAAGAGTAAAGTGACTTTGGTCAAGAAATTTGTTTGCTAACCCTGTGTTCTTTGATGTCCCTGAAGGGGCTGAACTAGAAGCCAGAGTGACCACATCAAGGTGGAACTCTGGAGGAATGCATGTAAGCGACTTGGGGGCTCAGGAGGTCTAAGGCACTGGTTTCAAGGTCTGGGGTGGCTGGACCATCCCAAGGGAAGGGCTCAGACAAAGCGTCTGTCCTACATAGCCAGAATCTTTACCCAGATCCAGTTGACATGGAAATACGTGAGACCGAGCAGTTGGGTCCACTTAGAACAGACTGGTGTCTGTGCAGAGGGGTACTGGGCCTGGTGGTAACATAGTGGACACAGGCCTTTCCTGTAAGAAGACTCACAGGTCAGCCTTTGCCAGTTATTTGAGTTTCCCAGAAAAGACTCATGGTGGGTAACCCAGAGGAGAAATAACAAGGACCATCCCATTGATGATGTGCACTGAGTTAAGTGTCAAAGGGAACAAATGTTGTCATTTGTTAATTTCAATAATCATTTACCAAATATCATTGGGCCTCCAGTTTTCAAGTTAAACTCATTATCTTCTCCAGAAAAGAGCACACAACAGAAATACCATACAGTAGTGGTTAAGAAAAGAAAAAATATTTCTTATCCCATTTTCTCTCATTTCAGGTGCTGGGGCCATTTGTTGCATCTGAATTGTGTATCATTAGTTCTCTAAGCACCGTATCGTACTACCTGCTTCATGCACATGCACGGCACCATGGCCAGTCCTCAGGAGCACCTGAGCTGGCCTTCCTCTACAAACTTGATCAACAAAACTTTCAGTGAAGACAAAGACTTCAGTGGGATACATGGTGATCATGCACCCACCGGAAACCATCCTTCACCTGAGATCATAGAGGATGTGCGAGAGAAGGGCTTACTTCAGGCAGATCTAATAGAAAATGTGGGCAGTCCAGTCACCACAGCGGTGTTGACCAGCGTCAGCGAGGACTCTAGGGACCAATTTGAGAACAGTGTGCTGCAGTTGAGAGAACAGGATGAAGCTGAAACAGCTGTGCCTCAGGGCAACAGTAACACGATGGATGGAGAGAATAACAGTGGGACAGATGACATTAAAATCCAGTTCAGCAGATCTGGGAGTGGGAGCAGTGGGTTTCTTGAGGGACTTTTTGGCTGTTTGAGGCCAGTATGGAACATCATCGGGAAAGCATACTCCACAGACTACAAACTGCAGCAACAAGGTAAGCCTGCGCCACAGAAATGCTCCCAGTGCATTTCTTCTTCCCTTCATTTCTTTTAAAGTGGAGTTTGTGAGGATGAGGATGCTAAAAGCAATGAAATCCCTTTCCCAGCTTTCCACATGACCATTTGTCTGACACTCTCTCATACCTAACACAAAGTGTTGCACAGAAAACAGTTACTCCGTACTGAACCACAAGCGTAGAATTGTATAAGCTAGAGCTGGAAAAGACCACTTACATGATCTACTCCATCCCCTGAACTGGGAGGTGACAGACATTGAAATTGAGACAATTATTTAAATTAGTCAGGACTAGAGAAATCTATGGGGAACCTCAGGGACATAATCAAGTTAGGTGATTGGGCAGCACATGGCTGATTAAAAATAATGTTGACAAATGCAAGGTAATGTACAGTGGAGGAATAGTTGGAACTGCTCACACACCTTCCACCATACAACCTTAATGCAGGATTTTCCCATGCTGTATGTATTAGCTAGTGTTGTGTCCAGTCTGGTACTAAATATCTGAGACATTGGGGCTTCCATCACTTCCCTGTGAGAATATTCCACCGCCTCACACATCTTGTTGTCAGGAAGACTTTCAACATTTAACATTTCGCTCCACTCCTTCCTTTTACCTCCCCTCCCTCCCACGCTGAACAATTTTTCTGTGATCTTGGTGTTTACACTTTTCATATGTTTGTGGACAGTTATCATGCCCTGCATCCTTTAATTCTGATATAAAAGAGCAGGACAGAGAGAGGTGGTGTGAGAACAAATGGATCGCCAAAAATTGTGGATATTAACGAAAATTGTTAATATGTGTTAATAAGGTTATGAGCTTACGGCCTATGTATATTATATCTTTAAAAATATAACCTGTCCCCAGCTTTGGGAAAGGAAAAATGCAGATTAGAACGAACAAGCTGTCATTTGAAATAGGGAGGTGTGACAGGGTGAACTCACCCCGCACTGGACTGGGAAGGATGAACTCCTCACTGTGGGCAGAGGAAGCCACGCCCCCACGTCCCTAATGGGCATACTCCAGGTGTAGCACCAGTATAAGAGGGAGCAGCCCAGCTCAGTCTGGGCTGACCGCTGGAGAGGAAGGACGCTCCTTGCCAGCTCCTGCCCAGGAACCACTGATGCCCCGGACCGCAGAAGCCAGAGGCACCAAGACCCAAGCAGATACCCATCTACCTGTGGATGCCCCAGGAGGTCTGAGCTACAGGGAGTTGCACTGCCCAAGGAACCCGGAGACCCCAAAGATGCGCAGACTGCCACCAGGAGTAACACGGTAGGAAGTAGCCCAGAGGGGGACTAGCCATCCAGTTGAGCAGGGAGGACCCAGTCCCCCTACCTGTCCACCACCCCACCACCCTGAGGTGGTGGCCCACACACCCCAACGGGCCTCTAGGTCATACAGCCCCGCCTGGAGGGCAACTCTGTTGAGTCTGGCTGCCAGGCCTTACTGCCCCATGAACCCGGGGTATCTCTGTTGACTCTGGCCACTAGGCCTTACTGCCCCACGAACCCGGGGTATCTCTGACTCTGGCCACTAGGCCTTACTGCCCCACAAACCCGGGGTATCTCTGTTGACTCTGGCCACTAGGCCTTACTGCCCTACAGAGAAGGGCTACCCCCCTGACATAGGTCATGTGACACTACCACCCTGTGGATCAGGGCAATTACATTGGGCCTTAGAGCCCTGTAGTTTGGGGCAACTCTATGGACTTCAGCCCTTAGGTCTCACTGTCTAGAGACAGAGGGCAGCTCGAAGGATGGGGTGAACTCACTCTGCACTGGACGGAGTCTCCCCCACCCTGTCAAAGGAAGTAAAACTGTTGTAAGGGTATCTGCTAGTGTTACTTTAGCATAGAGCTATACTGCACATCACTGTGTTGGATCCAGACAGATACTTGCTGTCAACCAAATAATTTACTGGAATATGGACATTGACCAAGCGATTTATCAGATATATGGCGAAGAACACCTACATCAGCGTCTGAAAATGGGTTATGTCTGGACCCCAGAATTTTTAAAAACACTGGCGGTTGGTGAAACCTGCTAACCTGTGAGATTCTGTGATTTTCAGGAGAATGAATGAATCTGGACTCCCATTAGCTGTGTCAGATGGATTGGTTTTAATGTTGATCCCTGGAGGATCCCAGAGGATATGCTACAGGGAGGAATAGCAGAGATATTGATGGCTAGAACTATATCCAAACACCACAATCTAAACAGCTGAATGCGACTCCAGCAACTTCACTTCTGAGCTAAGTACCTGATAGAAAGGGGAGAGCAAAGGATGGGCCAAGCTGCAAGATCTTGGCATGCAGGAACACAAAACGACCTGTAAAGTAACTCTCCATCTCTCCAAGTCTAGTGTAAGGGGATCTGCTAATGAGAAACAACAAAACCGCAACAACACAGCTGTAAATACCACCTTGGATGATTGAACTGAACTTGATTGAACCCTGGCTGAACTGAACTTCTTATCTTGAAAATCAGTCACTGCTAACTCTCAGACTCAACTGGGAAATCCACATCTACCCTGCTTCTACCTGATAAGTAGTAGAGGCTCTTGTAAATATATTTTCTTCTACTGAGTGGCAGTTCCATTAATTGACATTAAATACTTCTTACAAATTATGTAAATCTGTTCCTATTCATGGGAAAGACACTTCTAAGTCTCCTGTTTGGGGTTTAGTGTGTGCTGTTGGTGAGTTCCACCTTTTCCTAGAAGAGGAGAACAAAGGTAAAACAAAATTATGATGGTCAACAAATAGCTACGACAGTGGTGATCTAAGGAGGGCTTTGGGATGTTTGACCACTGGGAGGCATTCATGGACAGAGGACTGTTATGGGATGGACTTCACCTGAGTAGGGAGGGAAATAGACTTCTGGGATAGAGGTTGGCACAAATGATAAAGAGAACTTTAAACTAGGAACTCGGGGAAGATGGTTGGGAGATGCTAATGTAATCTCCACGCCTGATTTTAATGTTACAAGGGAGGAAAATCAAGTAAGAAAGGATACAGCAATGGAGAAAGGAACAGCAGTGGGCATAACTTAAGAGAAATGATAGCTTTGTTGGTATTGGTACTAACAGTCAGGTAGGTGATACTGGCAGTAGAATGACTGTACCCAATCAGGAAAGGAATGTGGGTGAAGCCAAGCAGCAACAATTAAGATGTTTGTACACCAATGCAAGGAGCCTGGATAACAAAAGGGAGGAACTAGAACTACTGGTGCAGGAAGTGAAAGAAGATATTATAAAAAGCAACAAAGAGTCCTGTGGCACCTTATAGACTAACAAATGTATTGCAGCATAAACTTTCATGGGTCTGTACATGTGTCTGACAAAGTGGGTATTCACCCACAAAAGCTTATGCTCCAATACATTGGTTAGTCTATAAGGTGCCACAGGACTCTTTGTTGCTTTTTACAGATCCAGACTAACACGGCTACCCCTCTGATACAAGATATTATAAGGATAACAGAAATATGGTGGAATAGTAGTCATGACTGGAGTACAGGTATTGAAGGATGTGTGCTGTGCAGGAAAGACAGAAATAAAGGCAAAGGTGGTGGCGTAGCATTGTATATTAATGATGAGGTAGACTGTAAAGAAATTAGAAGTGATTGAATGAATAAGACAGAGCCTGTTTGGGCCAAAATCACTTTGGGAAAGAAAGCTACTAGAGGTTCCCCTGGGATAGTGTTTGGCATATTCTGCAGACCCCCAGGATCTGATTTGGATATGGATAGAGACCTCATTAATGTTTTTAATGAAATAAATACTACTGGGAATTGTGTGATTATGAGAGACTTTAACTTCCCAGATATAGATTGGAGGACAAGTGCTGCTAATAATAGTAGGGCCCAGATTTTCCTGGATGTGATAGCTGACAGATTTCTTCACCAAATAGTCAGTGACCCAACAAGGGTGATGCCCTTTTAGATTTGGTATTGGTGAGTAGTGAGGACCTCATGGAAGAAATGGTTGTAGGGGACAACTTTGGTTCAGGTGATCATGAGCTAATTCACTTTGAACTAAATGGAAGGCTAAACAAAAATAGATCTGCAAGTAGGGTCCTTGATTTCAAAAGGCCTTACTTTAAAAAAAATTAAGGGAATTGTTTAGGGAAGTGGACTGGACTGAAGAACTCAAGGATCTGAATGTGGAGGAGTCTTGGAATTACTTTATCAAAGTTGCAGGAACTATCTGAAGCCTGCATCCCAAGCAAGGGGGGAAAATTCATAGGGAAGTGTTGCAGACCCAGCTGGATGAGCAAACATCTCAAACAGGTGATTAAGAGAGAGCCTACAAGGAATGGAAGATCGGATGGATGAGCAAGGAAAGCTACCTCTTGGAGGTCAGAAAGTGTAGGGATAAAGTGAGGACAGCCAAAAGCCAAGCAGAGTAGGACCTTGCAAAAGGGAATCAAAACCAATAGTAAAAGGTTCTAGAGCCATATAAATAAAAATAAGGAAAGAAGTGGGACCGCTAAACACTGAGGATGGGGTGGAGATTAAAGATAATCTAGGCATGGCCCAACACCTAAACAAATACTTTGCCTCAGTTTTTAATAAGGCTAATGAGGGTGGCTAATGGGAATGAGGATATTGAGGTAGAAATTAGTACATCCGAGGTGGAAGTCAAACTCAAACAGCCTAATGGGATGAAATTGTGGGATTTAGATAATTTTCATCCAAGAATATTAAAGGAAATATTAAATGAAATTGCAAGCCCAATAGCAAGGATTTTTAATGAATCTGTAAACTCGGGGATCGAACCCTATGAATGGAGAATTGCTAATATAGTTCCTATTTTTAAGAAAGGGAAAAAAGGTGATCTGAGAAACTACAGACCTGTTAGTTTGACCTCAGTTGTATGCAAGGCCTTGGAACAAATTTTGAAAGAGAAAGTAGTTAAGGACATAGAGATGAACGGTAATTGGGATAAAATACAACATGGTTTTACAAAAGGTAGACCATGCCAGACCAACCTGATCTCCTCTTTTGAGATAACAACTGGTTTTTTAGACAAAGGAAATGCAGTAGATCTAATCTACCTGGATTTCAGTAAGGCATTTGATACAGTTTCACATGGGAAATGATTAGTTAAATTGGAAAAGATGGGGATTAATATGAGAATTGAAAGGTGGATAAGAAACTGGCTGAAGGGGAGACTAGAGACTACAATAGGTCATACTGAAAGGTGAACTGTCAGGCTGGAGGGAGGTTACTAATGGAGTTCCTCAGGGATCAGTCTTGGGATCAATCTTATTTAACATTGTTACTAAAGACCTTGACACAAAAAGTGGAATTGTGCTAATAAAATCTGTGGATGACACAAAGTTGGGACGTATTACTAATATGGAGGAGGACCAGAATATCATACGAGAAGATCTGGATGACCTTGTAAACTGGAGTAATAGAAATGGGATGAAATTTAATAGTGCAAAGTGCAAGGTCATGCATTTAGGGACTAACAACAAGAATTTTTGCTATAGGCTGAGGACATATCAGTTGGAAGTGACGAGGAGGGGAAAGACCTGTGTGTACTGGTCGATCACAGGATGACTGAGCCACCAATGTGATGTGGCCGTGAAAAAGGCTAATGCAGTCTTAGGATGCATCAGGTGAGATATCTCCAGTAGAGACAGGGCAGTGTTAGTACCATTATACAAGGCACTGATGAGACCTCATCTGGAATATTGTGTGCAGTTCTGGACTCCCATGTTTAAGAAAGATGAATTCAAACTGGAACAGGTGCCGGGAAGGGCTACTAGGATGATCCGAAGAAAGGAAAACCTAAGTTATGAGACTTAAACAGCTTGGCTTGTTTAGCCTAACCAAAAGAAGTCTCAGGGGAGATATGATTGCTCTCTATAAATACATCAGAGGGATAAATACCAGGGAGAGAGAGAGAAGTTATTTAAGTTAAGTGCCAGTGTGGACACAAGAAAAAATGGATATAAACTGGCCCTCAAAAGTTTAGGCTTGAAATTAGACAAAGGCTTCTAATGATCAGAGGAATGAAGCTCTGGAACAGCCTTCCAAGGGGAGCAGTGGAGACAAAAAATCCTAACTGATTTAAAGACTGAGTTTGATACGTTTATGGAGGGGATGGGTATAATGAGACTCCCTACAATGACATGTAGTCGATCTATGACTGCTAGCAGAAATTATCTCCAATGCTTGGTGATGGGACACTAGATGGGGAGGACTCTGAGTTACGACAGAGAATTCTTTCGCAGGTGTCTGGCTGGTGGGTCTTGCCCACATGTTCAGGGTCTAACTGATTGCCATACAATATTTGGGGTCAGGAAGGAATTTTACCCCTGGTCTGATTGGCAGAGACCCTGAGGGTTTTTCACCTTCCTCTGTAGCATGGGGCATGGGTCACTTTCAGGTTTAAACTAGTGTAAATGGCAGTCTCTCTGTAACTTGAAGTCTTTAAATCATGATTTGACGACTGCAGTAACTCAGCCAGAGGTTAGGGGTCTGTTACAGGAGTGGATGGGTGAGGTTCTGTCGCCTGCAATGGGCTGGAGGTCAGACTAGATCAAGGGTTCTCAAACTTTTTTTTGCTGAGCCCCTCTTTGAATATATTCCATGCTGTGATGACACCCCCCCCCAAAAAGTGAGAGCAAATTATTGTGCATACTCATAGGAGCACCACATCAAGTATGTAATCATTATCCCTGCAGTCAAAGGCACTGAAGCCTTTCAATAAGTGTAAAGTAGGCTTACCATATTTCAATATTCCAAGTAGAGGACACTGCCGGGGAGAAAGGGAAGCTGGGGGTGGGTGGGTACAGCAATACCATACCAGGCCACCCTTACTTCTGCACTGCTGCTGGCTGCGGTGCTGCCTTCAGAGCTGGGGAGCAGCCCTCGCTCTCTGCTCCCCAGCTCTGAAGGATCGCTGCCGCCAGCAACATTACAGAAATAAGAGTGGCAATACCATACCATCTCACGATGCCCTACAATAGCCTTGTGACACTCTCTTGGGTCGGGACTGCCAGTTTGAAAAGCGCTGAACTAAATGATCACGATGGTCCCATTTGACCTTAAAGTCTACGAGTCTATGTGTGTGAATAAATATGATGGCTACAAATGTTCCTTGGAAAATTTTAATTGTTTGTTGAATAATAGAAAATCAATATTTTAGAGGAAACTGTCCAGACTGCATCTTCCATAAAATGCCATAGTCTCGCTGTCTTGATGATGCATCCTGAGAGTCCCTAGGACATGGTGTGTCATGGAAAATGTAGTCTTGCCAGGGAACCTGGCCCATACAGGAGACTCTGGTCAGAAGACCCTGTTGCAGTTTTGCGGAAGAATATCTGACTCAAACTTTTTGGATTTTCAATGTTTGGATTTTGGCAAAAAACTTTCCACTGAAATCAGACACAGCCCATTCCATGATGCAATCTGCTTCTCTGGTGGAGTGTCTTTGTTTGGTGAAGGCAGTTTTAAAACCACCAGAGAAGTAGATTGCATCATGGAACAGGCCATCCAGATACCCAGGAGAACCTGCTTCAATACAGGGGGAAAAAATCCCACTAGCCACACTCCGCTAGTTGTCACCTGTCACCCCACACTAGACTCCATATGGGGTATCATCAAACAATTACAACCCGTATTTGATGGGGAACACTTCCTGATAGAAATCTTTCCCAAACCTCTTCTTCTGGCTTTCAAACAACCCCCCACCCCTAACCTCATGAAGCTTATCAGAAACAAGCTCCCCATAGACCAGGACTCACCAATTCAAAGTGGTACCAGATTCTGCCAGAACAACAGATGCAAAACCTGTAGACCTCTCTCCACTGCTACAATGATCAATACCATTTCAAGATCCATGGGTCTTATGCATGCCTATCACAACGTGTAGTGTACCTCATCAAATGCCCAAACAACCACTATGTGGGTGAAATGAGACAATTATTATGCTCTCGAATGAACTCACACAGAAAAATGATAAAAGACAAAAACACCATACCTTTCATGGGCAAATACTCTTCATAAAGCAATCACTTGATGTCTGACCTCTCAGTCCTCATCCTTAAAGGAAATCTGCACAGCACCTTCAAAAGAGCCTGGGAACTTAAATTCATAACTCTGCTGGACACTAAAAACCATGGATTTAACAGAGACACTGGTTTTGTGGCCACTTATAGCAACTTGTAACACACGCTGCTTCCTACTAACCCACCATTCTTCTACTTGACTGCAGAGGTGTTAATTGTACTCTTCATTTTAAGTGGTCTCTTACAACATGTGAACCATTTATGCTTAACAATCTATCCCACTTGTATTTATCTTTGACACTGTAGTTTTCTTCTCTAGATCTGAAGAGGAGTTCTGTGAAGCTTGAAAGTTTGTCCTTTCCATCAACAGANATGCTTAACAATCTATCCCACTTGTATTTATCTTTGACACTGTAGTTTCCTTCTCTAGATCTGAAGAGGAGTTCTGTGAAGCTTGAAAGTTTGTCCTTTCCATCAACAGAAGTTGGTCCAATAAAAGATATTGTCTCATCCACTTTGTCTCTCATATCCTGGGACCAGCATGATTACAACACTGCAAACAAATACATTAACTGACATTTCCCATTTAACTATATGCCTTTAAAAATTAGAGATTCATAGATTCCAAGGCCAGAAGGGACCATTGTGATCATCTAGTCCAGGGGTCTCAAACACGCCGCACGCGGGCCGCATGCGGCCCGTGAGCTCCTCCCGGCCCCCCCGCCCTCCCTCCCCCACGTTTACCTGGCCGACCAGCACCGGGGGCAGGGCAGGCTCCCTGCTTGCCTGCCTGCCCTGCCGCCGCGTCGCACCAGGAAGCAGCTGGAACCTGGGGGAGGAGGAGCGCAGGGGTGTGTGTGGCTGTTGCTTCAGGCACCGCCCCCAGCAGCTCCCATTGGCCACAGTTCCCCATTCCCGGCCAATGGGAACTGCTGGGGGCGGTGCCTGAAGCAACAGCCACACACACCCCTGCGCCCCTCCTCCCCCAGGTTCCAGCTGCTTCCTGGTGCGACGCGGCGGCAGGGCAGGCAGGCAAGCAGGGAGCCTGCCCTGCCCCCGGTGCGGGTCGGGCCGGAGCCCGCCCCCCGCACTCCTCCTGCACCCCGACCCCCTGCGCTGAGTCCCCTGCCACACCCCGACCCCCTGCTCTGAGCCCCCACCGCACCCCACACCCCTCCTGTGCCCCCTGGGGGCAGGGAGGGGGCAGAGTTGGGGTGGGGATTTCGGGGAAGGGGTTGGAATGGGGGCAGGGAAGGGGTGGGAAGAGGCGGGGCAGGGGCGGGGCCTCATGGAAGGGGTGGAGTGGGGGCGGGGCCGAGGGTGGCGGGGTGGGAGGTGTCAGTAAATGCAGCCCTCGGCCCAATGTACTAGTCCTCATGTGGCCCTCGAGGTCATTTGAGTTTGAGACCCCTGATCTAGTCTGACCTCCTGCATTACACAGGCCAGAGAACTTCACAAAAGGAATTCCTAGAGCAACACATCTTTTAGAAAAAACATCCAATCTTGATTTAAAAATTGTCAATGACAGAGAATACACCACAACCCTTGATAAATTGTTCCAGTGCTTGCTTACTCTCACTATTAAAAATGTATGCCTTATATTGAAATCAAGATGATAAAAATAGTATATATCAAAGTACAGTTTGTGGGGCAGAGTTCAAGTTGTGATGTGAGGAAACATGCATTTCTTTGTAGTTCTGAAGAAAAATGTGTGTGTTTTATTATGTGGTCAGTGTAACTCTTATGATGTACTTAACTTATCTTGCTTTAAGTGCTTGGGTTTTCCAAATGATGTGTTAGGTAACTTAGTTGTTGTCACTGAGCAACCTTAGCTAGCTTTTTAAACAGTTTTTAGTTTTTATACCAGTGGTTGGCAGCCTGCGGGCCGCTTGTGACCCATCAGGGTAATCTAATTGCGAGCCGCAGGTTACTCACCACTGTTTTATACTCTGCCCACTGTTGGCTCCATATTTATTGCCTTCCCTTCTATGCCCTGTTTTACCCCATTTAAACAAAAATGATTAAAGGTCTAGAAAACATGATCTATGAGGAAAGATTGAAAAAATTGGGGTTGTTCAGTCTGGAGAAGAGAAGACTGGGGAAGGCAGGAGGGAACATGCCAACAGTTTTCAAGTACATTAAAGGTTGTTACAAGAAGGAGGGTGAAAAATTGTTGTCCTTAACCTCTGAGGGTAGGGTAAGAAACAATAGGCTTAAATTGCAGCAAGGGAGGTTTAGGTTGGACATCAGGAAAAGCTTCCTAACTGTCAGGGTAGTTAAGCACTGGAACAAATTGCCTAGGGAGGTTATGGAATCTCTGTCATTAGAGGTTTTTAAGAACAGGTTAGACAAACACCTGTCAGTAATGGTCTAGTTATAGTTTAGCCCTGCCTTGAGTGCAGGGGAGTGGACTAGATGACTAATGAGGTCCCTTCCAGTTCTACACTTCTATGATTCTGTGATTTTCCTGTAGAAAAACCCTTCAATTTGTTTTGGCCATTGTGGATTTTAAACGTTTCCTTTTAACGGAGTGTTTAGATTGTCTATAGTTATATGTTTAATGTTGTATAGCCCTCCTCCCTCCCTCCTTGAACTTCACCGAAGAAGGGACACGCTCCAAATCCTCAGATGTCAAAGTCTCTAGTATATTAACTTGTATCACATCAGCAGCTCACAAAGATTTTGAATGTGTTACTGAGCTACTTGGTGAAAAGGTCATAAGAGATGACCGAGGAGTTGACAGTTGCTGTCTCTGGTATGACCTTGCAGCAGAGCACTGCATGAACTTGGAGATCTTCTAAGCTGTGTGCCTTGCTTGTGTATTACCAGATACATGGGAAGTTCCATTTGAAGAGATCTCAGAGCTGCAGTGGTTGGGCAGTGGAGCACAAGGAGCTGTCTTCTTAGGCAAATTCCGAGCGGAGGAGGTGGCAATCAAGAAAGTGAGAGAACAGAATGAAACAGACATCAAGCACTTGCGGAAGCTGAAGCATCCTAACATCATCGCCTTCAAGTAGGTCATGACTTCTGTTATCTAGATAATTACTAGAAAAGTAATAACCTGTTTTTTCCAAGAGAAGGCATTGTTAGCTATCATGCCCTGACCAATTGGTGAGTTCCGAGTACAGGAATTACCTTCTGGTTTATCCAATCTTCTATAGTTAAAACTGGAAACGTATTCTGCCCCTCCTCTCACAAACAGATATGTAGTGTTGTGGGCACTGTTAAGTGGTGTGCAACATTCCAACCCAGAGAGGTCATATTGACATTCATACACACAAAAACACAGTCCTGTGAACTTCGCACATCTACAGGAAAGGGAAAGACCAAGGAAACTATTGCCACAGAGATTTCCCCTGCACAAAGCCCATGGGAAACTTTTTTCCTGTCCTGTCCATCGGGGAGAGCCTCACTACTGGGTAGAAGGAGGGCAATGCGTAGAGCTGTAGTCAGGCAGAGTGAACAGATCTGATCAGAAGAGCAACTCCTCTCCCCCTTGAGTGAGTATGAGTAGCTCCTTCGACTGTGCTCCGCGGGCTCCAGCTATGCTTAGTGAAGCTATTTAAAGACAATGGTGAGAACCAAGAACATTCAGACAAGAGAAAAGGAACAGCTTCAGGTTTATGGTGGGCAGCAACAACTACCAGTACAAAATGCTCCCTTTCCAACTGGCAGCAATCCGTGGGTGATCACTGAGTAACTGGCTGGGGTGGTGCCTAATCCATGTCACTGGGGCATGCAGGTCTATCCTTATCTAGATGACTGGCACAAGAGCACAGTCTTGCAATTGGTGTAGCTCACACCCTGTGGAAGGTGCATTCTCTAGTCATAACTGTCTGGGAGCGAACAAAGAAAGAACTACTGTAGTCCTTATTTAGGTTTTAAAATTCCCAGGGACTACCAAGGATTCCTCCTGGGCTGTAGCTTGCCTGCATCAGGACAGGTTCAGGGTCTCATCCTAGGAGCAGATCTCAGCAGGACAAGTTTGCAAGGCTCTGTGAAATGTGATTTGAGAGGGCTATGTGATGGTGTGCTCTCCTCAGCAGGTTGAGGACTCTCTGAGATGGCCCATATGCCAGAGAATGTCTTAAAGGACATGGCCTTTTTTCCAATCTGCTCTTTAGTTAAACCCCGACTTTTCAAGGTACTTAAGCACAAGCCTAACTCTGTGTTATGCGAATATCCCATGAAAGGGCAAGTTGCGTTCTATGTTGTACAGGTGTGTTTAAATCAGAAGAGCTCTGAGGGTGCTTCTTCCTCTCTCTCACAGCAAGTGGGGAGGATTTCCTTGTCAGTGTCTATTGAGTGCTAGGTCAGGACATGACTGATGCACTGATGGGGTGTGTGCTGTGCTGGTGTGGGCCCATCCACCTGCACGTATACTGTAGTCAGCAGCATACGTGGGGATTGGAAATGCTGCTTTTTAGGGGACAGAATGAGGTATTCTGCACACTGCATTCAGCCTGGGCTGGCAGGATGGTGTATGGACCCTTCCTAAAGCCAAAACCTTATTGCTTCCCTCCAACAATGTTCTTGCTGCAAGGGCAGAATTTTGCCATTAACCAGATCTGAATTCATGTTATTGCAAAACATAAAGGCAAGAGCTCCCACAGTGCTATCAGTCTCTACAGCCCTAGTCCTCTTAAAGGACTGAACTGAATTGTACTTGAACTTGCAACAGATCTTCTCGGAGCAGGCATAACACTAGAGTGTGCATAAAGCAAAGCCAGGTCTTGCAGATCTGTGGTGTAAGTAGGTAATTTATTACTGGAGTTACTTACTGGGCATGGTTGATATGCTCAGTGCTGTACAAAACATGGACACAGTCCATGTCCTAAGGAGACAAACCATATAGTACAGACAAATAATCTAAGTAGATTTTACTCCTAACTCCATTTGTTATCCAAGTGCCTGCAGATACTTCCCAACCTAATTTAACTTTTGCTGCAAGAGGATTTTTGAATAGTACTAAAATATATGGTGGACAGAAATGATTTCCTTACTGTAAGGAGTGTTAGTAAGAATTTAGCTCCAAATGGAGTGGAGATGAACCCTTATTCTGTTAACCTGGCTGAATACTAATACAAGGTCCAGGTTAGAGCTGCTTTAATGTGGAATTCCTGCTGATTCAGTGGGAGCTCTTCACGTGACGCAACTGTAAAACTGAGCCCAGAGTGACTTAGTAGAAGGCAAGCCAACCAAATGAATTATTTGACAAGTTAGAAGGTGACTGCAGTGGTTGAATGAACACAAGCCGTGTTTCTCCAGAGCATGGCTGACAAGATATGGAATAAATATAAAACCTACTATTTTGACCTAACTTGATGTAGGAACACCACACAAACAAATACAAACAAACCCGAAGTAAAAAATAAAGTCTAAGTCCTGCTGACTGGAGATGGATCTGTTTTCTGTAATCTTAGTGGGAAGGGAGGAGGAGAAAATGTAGAGGAAATAGTAACAGAAATATTACTTTTAAGCTAATAGTGTCACATTATTAGCTGGTTAATCAAAATGCTGGGGGACTAATGGGGTTTTATAGAATGGAAGTTTTCTGATAGAAGGTTAGCTCTCTTCAGGCATTTTGGCAATGAACTACACTAAAGTTTGTATTTGCTATGTGTCTGGTGTTCCAGAGCTCTTCCTGATTGAGCATTTACTAAGGCATGTTTTTTGTTTTCCTGTGAAGCATTGGAAGCCCCTGTCATTGCTTGACCAGGAGGCTCTGTAGTCTGATCTGGACCTGTATGGCAATGTCTGCGTTCCTGTGCCTGTATCCCTGGAGAATGAAGGTCAATACTAGAACATAAAAGCCAAAGACATAAACCTACAGAGCAGCTTCTGCTTCTATAGAGAAACTTAATTTCTCCACGTATGAGTCAGGTGCACAGTTGACACATTCCAGATAAAGAACAATGGTCTAATTTTCAAATGTGCTGAGCCCCTACAGCTCCCAGCCATGAAAGTCAGTGAGCTGTGAGCATTCAGATCACAATGGTATATTTTTGAGTTCAGAGAATCCCTTTGATACTGAGTGTTGGGTTTGATTTGCAGTAATGTGTATGGTGTTTGTGTGTGTTCTCTGACAGGGGAGTTTGCACTCAAGCCCCATGTTACTGTATAATCATGGAGTACTGCGCACATGGACAGCTCTATGAAGTGCTACGAGCGGGTCGGAAAGTCATGCCTCGGCTGCTTGTGGACTGGTCCACAGGGATCGCAAGTGGAATGAATTATTTACACCTTCATAAAATCATCCACCGAGACCTCAAGTCACCAAAGTGAGTCCTTGGGTGCTTAAAACTAAAAAAGTAGATTTTTGACTGAATTCCTCCAGCAAATGGATATCGAGCTAAATCAGGGGCCCTTAAACTTTCTCATGATCTGGCCCATAACTTGAGAGAGATTTGTCCTGTGGTTCCTCTGACTTGTTTTTAACTGCATGGACCATCTCTGCTCCCATTTATACTAGCATAACATCTCTGTGGCAACTGAACCAGTTGCTTATGTGGGAAAGTAATAGTAGGGAAACATGTCTGCTAATAAGATGGCTGTTTTGCCCTTTTGAAAAAGTGAATCACTCTGTCTCCTTCTGCTCTTTATTTTGTCTGTCCTTCGTGTCTGTTTTGTTCTGGTCTCATCCCCTGCTCTCTTGAATGTGTATCTTCCTCTTCTACACCTGCTCCCCTGCTGATACTGCCCAGCTGCCTTATCTCGTTCACCCTGGACATTGCTTCAGCCTCACCCTTCCTTCACTGTTTACAGCATGCGGTGTGACTGTGGTTCTGTTATTGTATCTGTATTTGACTGTAAATGTTTTAAATGGTATGTTACGTTGTTTGGGCAGTGAGGTTATTATTATTACATCATTTATTATTTTTATTATTGCTAGTTTGACTATCAAGATAAATTTTCCAACAAATAGTTCTACATTTTTCCTGTAATTGTTACCTCTAATTATACTGTATACCAGGGATTGGCAACCTTTGGCACGCAGCCCGCCAGGGTAAGCACCCTGGTGGGCTGGGCCGGTATGTTTACCTGCCGCTTCCGCAGGTTCGGCCGATCGCGGCTCCCACTAGCCGCAATTTACTGTCCCAGGCCAATGGGGGCTGTGGGAAGTGGCGCTGGCCGAGGGATGTGCTGGCCGCCGCTTCCTGCAGCCCCCATTGGCCTGGAGCGGCGAACTGCGGCCAGTGGGAGCCGCGATCGGCTGAACCTGCGGATGCGGCAGGTAAAGAAACCGGCCTAGCCCGCCAGGGTGCTTACCCTGGCAGGCTGCGGACCAAAAGTTGCCGATCCCTGCTGTATATAGTATATACCTGTATATGGCTAATTACATCTTCTATCTTAGTAGTCATTTTGTGTTAAAACATGCATTTACAAGAAGTTTGAAAGTCCCCCAAATATAGTCAACGTTGATGTTCCCAGTTATGACTGTTACAGTCCGTTTACACCAGGATGGACTTTGGCCCCTAGAATTTAGAATCAGAGTTTGGAAAAAAAACTAAAATAATTTTGTGGTAACTCATCTGTGAAGCTGCAGTATTATTAACCCTGTACTCTGACCCTGTCAAACAGCCTCACCAATGCTTCATACTGATTTGAAACAGAGCGTTTGCTAACAACAGCTATTGCACTAAGATCTTGAGTGACTGTGGTTAAAATTGAGGTTTTATATAGGAAATGTTTGAGCTGGATTCCAAGAGGGAGGAGCTTTGTTTCCAGAACAGTGTAGTTTATGGGGCAGTGGGTTTTAGCAATGGTAGAAACCAGGAGCCCTTGATCAGTAGGGTTGGAGACAGACAAGCAAAAATGTTAGTGTAGATTGTTTTACTGATTTTATTTCAGCACTACCTCATTTATGATGCAAAGCAAGGAAGAGGCAATTGTGACTCCCTCCCGTGTTGGCAGAACAACTGGATCTGGTGGAGTTACACAGGAAAAAGTTGTTCTGAACAGAGGGAGAGAATTTACTGAAACTAGCAAATTAATTCCATTTACTGATCAAACTGTTTTAAAGCTTTAGTTCCTTGCTGCTAGGTCCAGATAAACCACTAATTCCTACACCCTCACTTTGCCCATTGATAAAATAGGTATAGTTTATACCTGGCAGTGTTAGTAGATGACAAAGAACTTTAAGATCCACTTCTGAAAGTTGCTATGGAAGTGCAAAACGTTTTTCTCATTGCTGATAACCTGTTTTTCCCTCTCTCTCCAGTGTATTAGTCACTCATACAGATGCAGTAAAAATTTCAGATTTTGGTACATCTAAAGAACTCAGTGATAAAAGTACAAAAATGTCCTTCGCGGGCACCGTGGCTTGGATGGCCCCAGAGGTGATACGGAATGAGCCCGTCTCTGAAAAAGTGGATATCTGGTAAGCAGTGCTGTCACATCTTCACCTTCCTTTCAGCCAGTCAGATCTTCTCATTATATAGCATTTCCAGCACTCTTTCCTCACCAGAAGGTCTGTCTCACTGCTCTCTACTGGACTTTCCATTCTCAGAGATGCTGCTAAGTATTATATGTAGGGTCCTACCAAATTCACGGTCCATTTTGGTCAATTTCATGGTCATAGGATTTAAAAAATCATAAATTTCATGATTTCAGATATTTAAATCTGAAATTTCATGGTGTTGTAACTGTAGGGGTCCTGATCCAAAAAGGGTGCAGAGGGGCACACGGTTATTGTAGGGGGGGGGGGGCACGGTATTGCCACCCTTAGTTCTTTGCTGCTGGCAGCGGCGCTGCCTTCAGAGCTGGGTGGCCAGAGAGCAGCAGCTGCTAGCCAGGACCTCGGCTCTGAAGGCAGTGCCACGGCCAGCAGTAGCGCAGAAAAAAGGATGGCATGAGATGGTATGGCCACCCTTACTTCTGCACTGCTGCCTTCAGAGCTGGGCCCTTGGCCAGCAGTTGCCACTGTCCGACCACCCACCTCTGAAGGCAGTGCAGAAGTAAGGGTGGCAATACCACAACCCCCTCCAATAATCTTGCAACCTTTTGGATTGGACCCCAGTTTGAGAAATGCTGGTCTCCCTTGTGAAATCTGTATATTATAGGGTAAAGGTACACAAAAGACTAGATTTCATGGGGGAGACCAGATTTCATGGTCCGTGATGCATTTTTCCTGGCCGTGAATTTGGTAGGGCCCTAATTATATGCTCCACAATGAGGAGTGGGGCTATGAAAGCAATAAAAATTCAGTGTATTTAGATGTTTGATGATGTTGAGAGATGAAGGTCCTTAGCACCTCACAGAAGTGGGCCCCAAAAACCTGCCCCTTTAAGAATTAAAACAGTGAATAAACACAGGATCATGTTCTTCTGTTCCATGTGACGTTGTTGTAGCCAGGTTGGTCCCAGGATATGAGAAAGACAAGGTGGGTGAGGTAATATCTTTTACTGGACCAGCTTCTGTTGGTGAAAGAGACAAGCTTTCGAGTTTACACAGAGCTCTTCTTCAGGTCTGGGAAATGTAGTCAGTGTGCAAGGATATGTAGAGAAAGAGATAGAAAGATGCTATTCCTTCTGGGATATAGTAATTTTGGACTTTGAAACTCACTACCACATCTCTGCATCTCAGGCTAATTCTAGCTTCTGGAACGGTTATTCAGTGAGTGCTTTTCTTTGTCTCTTGTTTACCTCTCTTTTGCCTTTGTACTAACCATTTTGGCATCAGTTTACTATTTTATGATGCTCTCTATGTGGTTGGTAAATGGCAGTCATTCCTTGCTACCTTTTGTGAATTATGACTTCTCTCTGGAGCCTTGGATTCATTACAGGAGAAAGGCAAATTTAGTTTTCTTACCTGTAATTTTCATTTCTTGTAGTGTGGATTGCCTGCTCTGGACAGACCCTCCTTATACTTCTCTAGCCATGATTGGCTTTAACACAATTCTCGTTCATCTTTCTTCAAGTTAGGACTAGAGGGAATCTCCAGCAGAGTCTGAAATGTCCAAATAGTGGCACCTACACAGTGGCTGTGTTTGTTTCTTCACTTTCACATTGTAATAATTGCTGTTGTTTTGTGTTTCATTAGCTTTGGAAGCGTTTGTCTGCAGAGGGCATGGATAGTTCAGCAAACATGCCAGCAGGGGGAGTGTTTGCTTTAAAAAAACCCCCAAAGGAAATCTGTTAGCTGGTTTATCATGAATACACATACATTCTCACTTTGTCCCAAAGCAAAGGAGCCCCGATCAACAATGATTACAGCTTGGAAAACTAACTTTGCCATTTAGTTTACTGGAATTGACAAGACTATGACCTTCCATTGTAGATTTTACCCATATTCCATTGTATTTTGCTCATAACTTCATCTCTTTTTGAGATTAAAAACCCAAAAAGGAGGAAGATTTGATTTAGCTTTTCAGTGTAAAGTGAAAGTTAAAACCGATGCAACCGTGGATAAAAGGCTAGGGCTTAGAACAGTGGCAGAGAGAGGCTGCACAAAGTGTAAAATATCCCTGGATAACACCCTTATCTAGTTAAATATATGAACATTACCATTCTTGAATCCATTTTCAAAATCCAAAATCAGATGTAACCTGCTGCCCATTTTGATAACCAAACAGAAAGTCTGAGTCTGTTACAGAATTTTTTCACAACCTGTGTAACTCACTGTGAAGGTTTGTCCTTATGTTTCTGCAACAGGTCGTTTGGGGTAGTTTTGTGGGAGCTGCTTACAGGAGAGATTCCATACAAGGATGTAGACTCCTCAGCTATCATCTGGGGAGTGGGCAGTAACAGCCTGCACCTTCCTGTCCCTTCCACCTGTCCAGATGGGTTCAAAATCCTCATGAAGCAAACATGGTAAGAGCCACATCTCCTGCACAAACTTGGTGCTTGATCCTGCAGTCCTGGCTCTGCCAAACTCCCAATGGGGTCAGTGGAAATGGTGCCTGAGTAAGGACTGGAGGGTGGGATCCAGAGCAAAGTTCTCTTTTTAAAAAACACCACTGCTGCTGAGAGAGCGACCGTGTGCTGGTGGCACACTATGCTGGATTTGACATCCCGTGTCCCGCTGCCATGAAGCAAAATGATTTGTGACCAGCAAGGCATTGGAGTTCCTACAAACAGCATGCACTTACTTATGCGGTTGATGTTGAAAGAGACCAGGGTGGTCAGAGAAAGGAACTCAGCGATGGAGAGATCAGACACGGCAGGGCTTGGGGACAACCAGGGCAAGTGGAGAGATGCTGGAGAGATGCAGATCGAATGGGGAGGTGAGGGCGAAGAGGCAGGTGGCCAAAGGCTCATCCTGACCATGGCTGAGTACAGGAGAACCAGGAGTCACTCAGAGAGGACTGTGGATCTGGAGCTAGGTGGGTGGTACGTAACAGCTGCTCGGAGGGTGGGAAGAGAGGAGAGTTGAGTGGAGTGCTGTTCAGAAGAGGAGGAGGAAGAGGGAAGAATTGGAAGCAATAGGAGCAGGAACCCAGTTCCCAGCCGTGACATGGTTCTAGGTGGCGAAAGAAGGGGAGGCTGCGATCTGCAGCAGAGGCAGTCTGGTCTCTGTTTCCGCTGGGAGCTGGAGAGGTGTGCCCTCTCTGTGCTGTAGCTAATTCTCTGTGTCAATTTGAGGATGATGATGCCTCTTCGCTCCCTGATCCATATTATTCCCGGACTCAGGACACCTTCTCAAGCCCCTTCCTGCAAATTCTGCAGTCTGAGGGTGAAAATATCCAAATTAGCAAGAATGTTTAAGAACTTAGAAGCCCCAACCATCTTGTCTGACTCTGTCCTGTCTGTGTTAGCAGTCATGTCTCCCCTTTTCTGGTCCTTTATATGGGGAATCATCATTGAGTAGGTGTGTTCCAGTGGGGTCGCACAAGGCTCAGTTCTTGGCCCTACACTGTTTAACATTTTTATCAATGACCCGAAAGAAAAACAAAATCATCACTGATAAAGTTTGCAGACACAAAAATTGGGGGAGTGATAAATGATACGCTGATACAGAGTGATCTAGATCACTTGGTAAACTGGGCACAAGCGAACAATATGTGTGTTGATATGGCTAAATGTATACATCTAGGAACAAAGAATGTAGGCCATGCTTGCAGGATGGGGGACTCTATCCTGGAAAGCTGTGACTCTGATAAAGATTTGGGTCATGGTGGATAATCAGGTGAATAGGAGCTCTCAGTGCGATGCTGTGGCACAAAGGGCTAATGCGATCCTGGGATGCATAAACAGGGGAATCTCGAGTAGGAGTAGAGAGGTTATATTACCTCTGTATTTGTCACTGTTGTCACTGCTGCATCCAGTTCTTGTGCCCACAATTCAAAAAAGATGTTGGTAAATTGGAGAGGGTTCAGAGAAGAGCCTGAGAATGATTAAAGGAGTAGAAAACCTGCCTTATGGTGATAGACTCAAGGAGCTCAATCTATTTAGCTTAACAAAAAAAAGGTTAAGAGTGACTTGATCAGGGTGTATAAGGATCTAAATGGGAAACAAATATTTGATAATGGGCTCTTCAGTCTAGCAGACAAAGGTATAAAATGATCCAATAGCTGGAAGTTGAAGCTAGCCAAATTCAGACTGGAAATAAGCTGTAAATTTTTTCACAGTGAGAGTAATTAACCATTGGAACAATTTACCAAGGGTTGTGGTGGATTCTCCATCACCAGCAATTTTTAAATCACGATTGGATGTTTTTCTAAAAGAAATTATTTTGGGGAAGGTCTATGTCCTGTGTTACACAGGAGGTCAGACTAGATAATCACAATGGTCCCTGGAATCTGTGAATCCATTAATACAATCCTGGCAAATTCTTTTTCATCGGTTGGCTCTACAGCTACCAGCTCTTGGAGCAGTACAGTCTATGAGCTGTTTTTTAGTTAAGAATTGCATACCTCCTCATGTGCACAGAAGCCTCTCTATATGACATGCAGACAAATCCACTTATTTTTCGACCTGCGTCTCGTACCTGCAAGTTTGACATCAAGTTTTCCCAAGGAAATATGTTTCTATTGGGGACCTAGATGCTTCTGTCAAAATGGCTGGTCATGAGCTAGTTATAGAGGAAATCCAGCTGCATGCTGGACTGGGGACTTTACCCATGTGGTTGTGGGTCATGTTCTCCATATATTCCTCTTGCCAGGTTACAGAGCTCAAGGTCTTGTTCTTAGGAAGGGCATTAATGCTGAGTCTTCATACTTCAGGCTCACTAATGGCAGGGAATCCCTAAGGGGAATGGAATATTAAAGAATACCTTGATTCTCCTACATTAGCCAAGATGAGCAGCCAGCTGTTCTGGCTAGTATACTAGGAAATTGAGGAAGAAACAATGTTGTGATGCTGACTATTCTTCACTGACCTGTAATTCTCAGGAGGGTGCTCTAAATATGTCAGTCACAGATTCAGAAACTCAAGGGACACCAGGCTGAAATCTAGTCAGTTTCACCAAATGAGTTAGAGTAGATTCATTTTCTGCCTGCCTTGAGCCACCTGTTGACTTTTGTGATTTTACAATCAAGTTTCCTGTTTTGCAAATGTTCTCTGTGCCCTGTTGTTGTAGAAGGGAAAACTGACTACAGCGCAACAGTGAAAGCGCTTACACACAGCAAGCTGTCAAGTGCTCCAAGGAAACACGCTGGGTGGGAAAGAGAATTCTTTGCTCTGCTCTTTTCCAGCTACAGCAATCTAAGGCCTGGTCTACACTAGGGGGGGATCGATCTAAGTTACGCAACTTCAGCTACGTGAATATCGTAGCTGAAGTCAACGTACTTAGATCTACTCGCCGCGGTGTCTTCACTACGGTGAGTTGGCTGTTGCCCCTCCCCCGTCGACTCTGCCTGCGCCTCTTGCCGAGCTGGAGTACAGGAGTCGACGGGAGAGNACTGTTGCCCCTCCCCCGTCGACTCTGCCTGCGCCTCTTGCTGAGCTGGAGTACAGGAGTCGACGGGAGAGCACTTGGGGATCGACTTACCGCGTTTAGATTAGACGCGATAAATCGATCCCCGCTGGATCAATCGCTGCCCGCCGATCTGGCTAGTGAAGACATACCCATAGGGTTGATTGTACCAGTAGTGGGTAAAACACTTTCAGTGTAATTTTAACTCTGTAGCATGTCCCCTTAACTTGACTTTGTTGTTCTGTTCAGGCAGAGCAAGCCCCGGAACCGTCCCTCTTTCCGACAGACGCTGATGCACCTAGACATCGCATCTGCTGACGTTCTTGCCACCCCTCAGGAGACTTATTTCAAATCCCAGGTAAATACAGACTGGCCATAGCTGGTGGTGCTTGAAGGGCTACGGGGTCTCACAGCTATTACTGACTCATGCTGGAAGCCAGACCAAGTGGGACTCCAGCCCAGGATGTAATGGTTTGGTTTGTGTCTGAGGGGGAAAGAGAGGACTAGGGCAAGGACAGGAGGGTCTTGCAAAGGAAAATGCAATAATAAGCCAACCTCAGAAAAATCTTAGGCTGAGGCATATGTTTTACTATTTATGTTAACAATAAAGGCTTGTGCTAGGAAGGAATTATGCTTTGGACACAAACCGTGTGTGTATGCACCTGCTGTGTTCAGAAAACAGGGTGGGGATATTTGTACCAGAAGTGATGTTTCCAGACACCCTTTACCCAAAAGACAGAAGTGGAAGAAGTCCTGAATAGCACAACAATAGCTGCAGCAGCTACAAGTTCAGCCTGCAGCCCAATAGGCCTTAATGCAATTTACAAATGGCCAGCAAGCCTGGTCCGCAGTCCGGCATTTATAGCAGTTTACAGCATTTGTAGACCAAACAGACAGAACAGTATCAGCAAGCTCAGTCTGCAGCCAAGCCACAGCTGTCCTAGAGCAGGGAGACAAAGACAGCTGTGCAGAATCCCCAGGGTCCCAGCTCCCTGGCCCTATCAGCTGCTCATAGGGTGACAGACGGGGATGATCCCCTCTGTCCTGTATGGTGAGTGAGCACACAAAGTGTGATTCTACACATTAGGGCCACGAGGGCTAGGGACTTCTTTGGAGGGTTAATACTGTGCCAGTAAACACACTACCAGGCCAAACACTCATTAAGATAGAACTACAATGGGCAGCAGAGCTTATGTCCATGGGGTTCCTGGGACTCTTGGCAGCAGCTTGAGACCTTGGGACTTGGGTCCTGGGTGGGCTGCACAGCGCAAAAATGCAGGCATGCCCTGGCTTTGATTTGTGGGGAACTGATGTGACAGGATGGGAGGGCTTAGTGAGAAACAGAACTAATCTTATGCAGCTTCTGCAGGAAGCAGACTAGGTAGGGTTTATTACACAACCCGCTTGGCATCTAGGGTTCATTACATAACCTGCTTGACTGTATGTGAGGGAGCAGGGGCAGAATACAGGAGTGCTGTGGGGACCACTTTCAGTCCCTGATGTCATAGTTCCCAAGAGAACTGCATTTCTCACTCCTTCGTGACCTCCTTGAAGGCAGGCACCAGGCTTAGGTCTCTAGCTATCATCTTACTTGGGGCAAGGTTCTGTGACTTTCTCCCTCTAGAGCAGGGAGTTAGGTTGCAATTCACTATGATCATTTTAGCAACCTGCCATCCTGTTCTTTTGGGAGCAATGACAGGGTTAACCAGTGACCAGCCAGCCTTTGTAGGCTTCATAAGTATTATTTATTCAGAACAAAGGCATTATAGAGAAAACATATCTTAAGATCACTAAACAGCTCATATGCAAGTCTTAGCTTACCAGGCAGTCACCCAGTGTTGATGGCCCTAGTGCCTGCAATAGCCACTTAGAGCTGGGATCTCACAGTACACACTCACTGAGGGACAGTGAATGTTGCGGTTTTATGGCACAATTCAGATCTAACTCAGGGGCCATGTGAAATGACTTTGAGACGCCTAATGCCAGGTGGACATTTGCTTCCATATGATGTGCTTTGTAGTCTCTGTGGGGGAGCCGGAACCTGGAGGGCACTTCCATACTTGCAGGGTGGGTGACGTTTAAGAGTCTTGATAGATTGAACACGGATAACAGGGAATTTTGCAGGTCAGGACTGAGTGCATTGCAGAGCTGTGTGTGGAAACTTGCATGATGCCTGCTTGCACTATACCTGGCTCTAGGCGGTACTACTAGGCATTGCTGAGGGCAGCCCTAATGCTGGAATGGCAAAAGAGAGCTGCAGGCCAGGACTGGGATGGATGGGCTGTAAGGTGGCTCCGTACTGCAGGGGTGTGTCAGATCAGGACAGAGGCTCTTTGGTGGACAGGTGATGAGACACGCGTAAATGGTAGCCTGAGTATGGGAATGACCCAGTAATAGAAGAATTAACTCCTGTGCTGAAGTGTTGTCTCTGCCATGAATCATGAGGCTGTGTAACCATGAATATAAAATGCCATCCCACAGGCTGAATGGAGAGAAGAAGTAAAGAAGCATTTTGAGAAAATTAAGAGTGAAGGAACTTGCATACACCGGCTAGATGAAGAGCTAATTCGTCGCCGAAGAGAAGAGCTCAGGTCTGTTGAGGATCTCACCCCTCACCTCTCTACCCCCTTGGGGGTACTGACCACAGTGAGATGTAATGACCCCCCTGCCTCTCTCAGAGCTAATCAGGTCCCTTTGTTTCTGAACGTTAACCTCTAACTTGTCTCCTGATTTGCAAATGCACACTCCCAAGCAGAAATGCACTTCAAGAGCAACCCCACCAGGAAAACAGATGTGTTTTTAACCACATTAGCTAAAGTGGTAGTTTTCACATGTGTTCGCCTGTCGAGGTAAACCCTACTGACAACTAGGCCATAGAACGTTGCTGGCTTACCCCTACCCCATTCTCAAATAAGACGTGTTTATTCTGCCCTTCTTGGGTCAGGATCCCCAGGTTGTCCAGTTGAGCCTTAGTTTTCCTTTCTTGTTAACAGGCACGCGTTAGATATCCGTGAACATTATGAGAGGAAGCTAGAGCGAGCCAATAACTTGTACATGGAGCTCAGCGCCATCATGCTGCAGCTGGAGGTCCGCGAGAAGGAGCTCATTAAGTATGTATATCTGGGGAGAGGGGAGCATACATGCACATATGCTTGTATACAGGAGATGGTTCTGAACTGGAAATAAATAAACTACTCTGCATGCCTTCAGATTGAGCCTCTAGCAGCAGGCTTCCAGACCTGGATAAAGGACCAGGCGGCTGAGTCTCTGCTTGATTTCTCTAAGTCATTGTCCCGATTGGAGGGTATTCTTTTTAAGGATGGTGAATGACAGACTCCTTATTGTAAACATCCTCCTTTTCATCCTGCAGCTGATGACTGAGAGAAGAGAGCTTTCATATTTTGCTACCAGCTGTGTTAAATGGCTCCTTCCATCAACCCCTCTGTAAAGAGAGGAGACAGTGTTCCCTAAACTGTGTACCAGGGCTACAGATAAGACACCTGCTTCCTGCAAAGAACGTAGAACAGGGGTCAGCAACCTTTCAGAAGTGGGGTGCCGAGTCTTCATTTATTCACTCTGATTTAAGGTTTCGCGTGCCAGTAATACATTTTAACGTTTTTAGAAGGTCTCTTTCTATAAGTCTATAATATATAACTAAACTATTGTTGTATGTAAAGTAAATAAGGTTTTTAAAATGTTTAAGAAGCTTCATTTAAAAATAAATTAAAATGCAGAGGCCCCCGGACCGGTGGCCAGGACCCGGGCAGTGGGAGTGCCACTGAAAATCAGCTTGCGTGCCTCCTTCGGAGCACGTGCCATAGGTTGCCTACCCCTGACGTAGAAAATAATTAGGCCCTTTCTAAGTGCAAAACACACCACACGCCTTGTCAGTCCGTGAAACAAGCACACAGTGTGCATCACCATTTATGCCACAGCTGCTTTTCCATCCAGCCAGAGGTGGATTACAATTCCCCCCACTCCCCTACCCCAGCACTCCTGCCGAGGAGTGGGGTTGGGGCTTGCCCTGCTCCCCCTGCCTGGTGCTCCTGCTGGGGAGCGGAGTTGGGATGCAGGGGCTTGCCCTGTTCTGCCACCAGAGGGGCGGGCAGAGCAGGGCAAGCCCCTGCACCCCAACCCAATTGGCTGGGGCCCCTGGGCACGGGCTCCGTTGGCCCAGTGGCTAATCCGCCACTACATCCAGCAGCAACTTCCATTTTACAGAGAGGAGACTAGGGATTTATTCTTTGTTCCGTATTTCAGACGGGAACAAGCGGTGGAAAAGAAATATCCTGGGACTTACAAGCGTCATCCAGTCAGACCAATAATCCACCCCATTGCGGTAGAGAAGCTGATGAAGAGGAAAGGGGTCTCTCATAAGCCAGGGAGCCAGACGAAACGGTAGGAAACTTCTGCACAAAACAAAACCCTAGCTAGGGAAGCGAGTCCTACACAAGAGAGTGACAGTACGGTTCGTCTTGGAAATGTGACTGGGTGAAAATGGCTGATTCTTGCACAACAGATCTGCTTCCTTTGCGTGTTCTGTAATATGCCTGCTTGCTTCAGTGTCAAGCGGGGTTCTGTCCTTTGAGTCTTGCTAGCAAAGCAGAACCAGCGCAGCTAGGCGTGTGTAAGCTGAACTCTAGTCTGACTGCCATCAACACAGTTGTTAATTAAGTTCACGTTGTAGGGACAAATTCTGCCCTCAGTTACACGTGGGCAACCCTGTTCAAACATTGGGTCCACAGAATCTTTTTATTGGTGGTGATACAGGAGCCAGAAAGAACCCAGCATGACACTCAGAACCCCATGGAGTTTGCAGGGCTGGCAGGGAGAAACAAATATCTTCTAGTCTGAGCAAATTTAATGCCGGCTCTTCGCTGGCCCTGAGGCTAGTGCAGGAGGGAATGTGGAGAGTGGCCAGAAACAGGATCCAAGTCATCTGGAAGGATGGTCTTGTTGCTGAGGCACCTAACTCAGCCCCACAGTCCCTGCGTGACCTCAGGCAACTCTCATGCAGACAGATTTTCAGCCATTTTCCCTAGTTTTGTATTCCTCAGTGGTTGGGATTCTACACACTGATTAACAATCAGTGATTGATGTATATTCCTGTGTAGCTGAAATGAACTGGCCGCTGTTATTGTTTGTCTTGTGCCACCTGGAGACCCCATTCTGCTGGGCCCTGCTCAGACACATCAAAAAGTCCCTGCCCAGGGCCGGTGCAAGGATATTTTGCGCCCTAAGCGAAACTTCCAGCTTGCCCCCCCCCCCCCCAATCGGTTCATTGAGGGGCAAATCCCAACGAGCCTTTATAGACCCCAGGGGCCAGCCGTGCCCAGGGGCTGCTCCCCAGACCAGGTTCCCCCCTCCCCACCCCCTGAACTCCCCTGGAGGGTGCACAGCCTCCCCACGAGCCCTTCCCACCCCACTCCACCCCAGCGGTCCCCGCCCCAAGTCCACTCACTGGCTTTGCCAGGCTTGGGCCACTGCAGCAGTTCAGCACGGAGGAGCCGCCTTCTGGAGGCACCGGAGAGCCAGAGCATCGGTTTGCGGGGGTGGCGAGCCCCAGCCATGGAGGAGCCGACGCGGCGCAGGGGGGCAGCAGCCCTGCAAAAGCAGTGGCGCAGCTAGCGGGGAGCAGCCGCGCCCCCTGCCCCTCCTGCCCAGGCTGCGGCCGGCCTCCCCGCCCCCCGGGGGCTCCTACAGGCTGCAGCAGATGCAGGCCCCCCATGCGCCCCCCCTGGCTGCTCCCTCGCCGTGCTCGGGCTCTGAGGCTCCAGGGCATGTGAGCCGCCGCCGGGGCGCAGGGCCCTGAACCTGCTCTGGGAGGGGCAGCGGCGGCTCACACGCCCGGGAGCCGCAGAACCCGAGCGCGGTGAGGGGTAAGCGGGGGGGTGCGCCTGCCCGGGCTGCAACCCACCTGGCGCCTCCCCGGGGGCTCCTGCAGTGGATGCATGTGGGCGGCAGCCCCCGTGTGCCTCCCGGCTCCCCCCTGCCACGCTCGGGCTCTGCGGCTCCCGGGAATGTGAGCCGCCACCACTGCCACTGTCCCTCCCAGAGTAGGCTCAGGGCCCTGCGCCCCGGTAGCTCACATGCCTGGGAGCCGCAGAGCCCGAGCACGGCGAGGGGGGCGCTGGGGGGCGCACGGGGACCGCTGACCACATGCAACTGCGGCAGCCTGCAGAAGCCCCCGGGGTGGGGGGGGGAGCGCCGGGCCGCAGCCTGGGCAGGAGGGGCGGGGGGCGCAGCTGCTCCCCGCTAGCGGTGCCGCCGCCTTTGCAGGGCTGCTGCCCCCCTGTGCCGCGCCGGCTCCTCCATGGCTGGGGCTCGCCACCCCCGCAAGCTGACGCTCTGGCTCTCCAGTGCCTCCGGAAGGTGCCTCCTCCCTGCCAAGCCAGGGCACCGCTTTTTTAGGGTTACCATATTTCAACAATCAAAAAAGAGGATGGGGGGGAGAGCCCCATCCACTCCCTCTCACTTCCCGCCCCCCTCAGAACGCCCAACCCCCCCCCGCTCCTTGTCCCCTGACTGCCCCCTCCTGAGGACCCCCCCACCCTATCTGCCCCCCTAGGACCCTACCCCCTACCTAAGCCTCCCTGCTCCTTGTCTCCTGACTGCCCCCCTAGGACCCTGCCCGTCCCCTGGCTGCCCCAACCCTTATCCACACCCCCACCCCCAGACAGACCCCCGGGACTCCCACGACACATCCAACCACTCCCCGCCCCCATGAGAGACCCCCCCAGAACTGCCGACCCATCCAACCCTCCCCCTGCTCCCTGTCCCCTGACNTGATGCTGAGGCAAGGGGAGCGGGGGAGGGACTCTGCCTTCTGGAGGCCAATGGGAGTGGCTAAATCAGGCCAGGCGCCCAATCAGCTGCAACGTACTCTGTGTGAGGGGAAGGGAGGGGAGGGGAGAGGAGGGAGGAAAAATCTCTGATGCCCCCAACCACTTGGCGCCCTAGGCGACCGCCTAGTTCACCTAGTGGTTGCACCGGCCCTGTCCCTGCCCCAAGGCTTACAAGCTAAATAGACAAGACAAAGGGTGTGGGAAGGGGATAGAACATACAAGCAGATGTGTTAGTGCCATGATTTATTGGTGGGAAGTTAGTGGGTTTTAAATTTAAAAACAAGAGGCTTTATTGGGAGGGGATTAACTAAATGGAAAGACAAAGGGCTGTGGAGGGGACAAAGAGGGAGGAGGGATGGGGAGGAGAGGAAGGTAGGAGGGGACTGTCACTGTTTCTGGGTAACTGCTCCTGTGCTCCCTCAAGGGCACCTGCCTAAGGTTTCCAGCTCCTAGCTGTCACCTCTCTTGGGCGTAGACCTGAGTCTCTCTTCCTCCTGACTGAGCATTTTAAGGCTGCACAGCTCCCTGCCTTACACAGCGATATCCCCAGCAAGCCAGTCTGCCTGAAGTCCAGTGCCTTTCTCTCCAAGAGCCAGTGTATTGCCAGCAGTTACAAATTACTGCACAGCTCTTTCTAATCAAGCACATTTATTCTTAAGGGAAAGGCATTACAGAGAAAACATTAAAACAATAAATGTTCCAGTAGGGATGCTAAACATACCAGGAGTCCCCCATCAATCATAGGAGGCACTAGTAGGCCAAAATATTTCCAATCCTTCAACAAGGATTGGGGACCTTGGACATAAGGTCCTGCTGGATCAGAAAGAGGGCCCTGAGTCAGTTTAAACACAGCTTTTTTATGCCCAAAGCCCTTTTTTGGTCTGTTGATCTCTGGAAAACGCAGCTTGAACCAGTATATGGAAGCCTCCCAATGGGTGGTACCTCTCTGCAGATGTTTACAGTTGTGAGTGATTCCCCTTTAATCACCCCATGCTGTTTTAGTTCCTGGAGGTGCTGTGGTAACGCTCCTGCATCAGTAGAACACAATCATACGAACCATCCCTGGCCCGCAGTGATACGTAAACTTAACACAATATGTTCTGCCAAAGATACAGCATGTGGTTGTGATATCGGTCACAGGAACCGGGGAGGGTGGTAGGAGAGAAGCAGAAGTGAAAGGATCATGAGTGGGGATAGAGGGAAGGGAGTTGGAGCCAACAGCCAATCAGCAGAAGGGAAAGAATGTCCATAGACTGTAGAGAGCAGGGTCTGGTGCAGCTGCTTGTGCTTACTCCTGCTGACTGAGTCACTGGTCCCAGACTGATGCCATGGGTTAGTTCTACCTTCAAAGTTAAATCCTGTTTTCACCTGTCTCCCAGGCCAGACCTGCTGAAATCAGAGGGCATATCCAGTGCGGAGCTGGCACCCAATGGCTCACCAGTCTCAGGAAGTCCCAAAATGTCAACACTCAGTAACAAAGGCCGATATCGCTGCAAACCACGTCACCGACGAGGGAACAGCAAAGGCAGCTATAATGAATTTGCAGGGATCTTGAAAAATCAGCCAGCACACGACAACTCACCCCAGCCACCTCATCATCATCATCATCATTCTCATCTTTCCAGCCTACAGCAGCACCAGCAGCATAGCCACCCCCATTACCATGGCCATCACCCCAGGCTAAACATCCAGGGGCAAGACATCGCAAACTGTGCGAACAACCTGAGGTACTTTGGCCCTGCAGCAGCCCTGCGGAGCCCCCTCAGTAACCATGCCCAAAGGCGCATGTCCGGCTCCAGCCCCGATCTCATCTCTACTGCTATGGAAGCAGATTGTCGGAGGAATTTGGAGAATGAGGAACACAAGGTTGATCACTGGCAGTGTTGTAAAGCAGACCCACACAACCCCTGTCCTCAGTGCAGGCAGGTGAACAGTGGTCAGAAACAGATGCCATCCATTGAACCAGGGATGAACCACCCTGAATCAACAACGTGTGGTCCCTTGTATGAAAAGGCCCAGCTTCCTGAAAAGATGGAGGAGGAAGACTTCAACAGCTGCAAGTCAGTGTCATTGCTAGGCACCCCTCAACACCAGGCTGCCCCAGTGCTACCTTGCAAACCCAGACCTATTCAAAAGGTAAAGACAGGAAAGTAGTCTTTAAAATAACAATAGTCTAGTGTTTAAAATTTTCCAGAAAAAAATTGTACAATGTGGTATAGTATTGTTTGAGAGATAGTATCTGACTATGTAAAAAAACTTTGTATAGCAATCCATACACAAAGGGGCAGAGTTAAGGTTGTGCATGCAACTTTAATTTTAATTTGTGTGCTTTGTTTTGCAACCTTGACATCCTTTTTAAAGTAGTTTATATTGGAAAGATTATAGGTGGAGGTAGTAGTACGGCATATGGTTAATGTGGCCTAACATTTCCCATTATAAGACTCTTTTCAGTTACATATAACTTTGCCAAACATTAACTGTTTGGACTGAAACTTACAAGGCCAAGTGTCTGACTAAAGGTTTTTTTAAAAAAAGAAAAAAAATCAGAAAAAATGGTCCAGCCATTTCTCAGAACAGAGTCAGGGAAAATTATATTGTTTTGCCCATGTTAAAAAAAAAAGTCTTACAACCATTTCTTTGAGAAGCTTTTAGTTCCTCTATGCTTTGGAGCAGGAGCTCCAAATTTGCCACAGATGTTGCCCTAGTGTCAGCAAAATGCCTTTTGGAGTTCCTGTGAGATTGTCTGTCTAAATTTACCCAAGTTATAAGATTCCAAAAGTTGTGATTTGTTCATGCTCACGGCAGCTAAATACCCCAAAGATTCTGTCTGCACTGAGCATGCTCCAGCCTGGAGCTGAAGGACTTTCCCTGCAATTGCTCTTCTTTGCAGCCTGGGAGTGCTTTGGTGCCAGGAACAAGACCTGAGATAAGGGATATAGTCTTCTGTGCTCTCAATACTTCCCCTGCTGGCACTCAACAAGGAGGAGATGTGGGAACCAGCCTGGCTGGAATGCAGAGAACAGAGGAGCTGGGCTTGGGGAGGTGGCCAGAGGAGAGACTGGGACAAGGGTGGGGACTGGAACCAGGGCAAAGGGGATTGAAATGGGACTGGGTCGTGAAGGTGAAGTGAGATGGGGTGACGACTGGTACTGGGACAAGCATAGTTTGGTGGGGCCGGGCACAGAATATGTCGGACTTTGGGGGAATAGGACCCGAAGGGTCTCAACACTGAAGTGCACTCCTTTCAGAACCTGGAATAGAGTGGAGGATTCCCGAGTCGCAACATTTCCTGTACTGGCAACAAATAGCTATGAAACCCACTGACAAAATGTATGCCTCATTTCCCTCTTGTGACTGGTCCATATTGAGGACGACAACCTACTACTGCTATCAGTTACTTCGTTAGCTAAAGTGGAAGAGGTTAGTGCAGTGGATCTAAAGCTTCTAACCTTACTGATGGCCCATGTGGTTGGCGGTATGGTTCCACATGATGGATTTTTTTTTCCAGTTTGCTTTTTAAAAAAGCCCTAGAAAATTACACACACAAAACTACATTAAAATAACATTATTAAGGTTGCAAAGTCAAGCGTTCCACAGTTTGGAAATGCCAGAATTCAGATTGCCTGTGCAACCTTAAATCAACCTTCCTGTGTGTATGCATTATGAGACAGTCTTTAATTACATGATCACATGCTATTTTTTTTCCACAGGACCCCTGCCTCGGTCAGTACACAGGATGAATCATTGCTCTGGGGATGAATCATTGTTGCTTTTTTCTATAGGGCCCTGTCTCATTTGTTGTGGAAGTTGGAAGGTGTTTAGTGAACAAGGCAGGGGATTGCAGGAAGAGAAAGGATGGTGTCATGGTTAAGGCAGTCACATAATTAAAGAATGTATCATAATGCATATACACAAGGGAGGCAAATTAACGTTATGCAGGCAGCCTGGCATTTCCTAACTTTTCAGTGCTTGACTTTGCAAGCTTAATAATGTTCTTTTAATGTAGTTTTTTGTGTGTAAGTTAATAAAGAAAATAATCAATTTTTCAAGGGATAGAAAAGAAGATATAAGAAGGGAGGGTCACCACGTAAAAGGACAAGCTACATTGGAGGAGAAATACAAAGGGTATTTGTATGAAGTCTGCCAGGAGGACATTAGATTTTGAGAAAAAATACCAGAGAAAGTGGTTAAATCTCATTTGTAGTCAAATCTTCATACAAAAGCCATGCTTGATCATTTCTTGGCTGGATTATTGAGCTCAGCATACTGTCAAAGCTAGCTTGCTCCCAGCTTCCAGTGATGCTGTCATGGCTACAGGGCTAGCTGCACCTCTGTGCCATCTCTGGTCTCTCTGAGTGCAGCCCAGGTCTCGTGCCTTATGCCTTTACCTGGTGCCACTCTTACACAAGACCCTGGGTTGCCATACCCTGTGGATCAACACCACTTACCCCAACAGGTCCAACTGGCTTTGACGCCTGTGATTCTTCCTTTTAGGAGTCTGTGGTTGGTGGTGTATATAGTGACCAGCCAGCCTTCTTATATCAGGGTGGTGTTTGTTTCAACAGTAGAGACAAAGCATTTAGGGTATGTCTACATAGCAATAAACCCTGTGGCCGTGATTCTCAGAGCCTAGGTCTGCAGGCTCAGGCTTGTGGGTCTCGCACTATGGCACTGAAAATAGCCATGTAGACATTCGGGGTTGGGGTCTGAAGCCTGGGGAGAGGGGTGATGGTAGCCTAGGCAGGCCCAGCTTCTTCAAACACCTCCAACGGGTACCTGCCTCTTTGGCCATGTCTACACTAGTGAGCTTACAGTGGCACAGCTGTATCGATGCAGCTGTGCCACTGTAAGAGCGCTCATGTAGCCACGTTAAGCCGACGGGAGAGAGGTTTCCCATCGACACAATAAAACCACCTCAAGTGGCGGTGGCTATGTCAGTGGGAGAAGCTCTCCCACCAACATAGCGCTGTGCACACTGGCACTTCTGTAAGTGCAACTTATGTCGCTCAGGGGGGTGTTTTCTTCACATCTCTGACTGACATAAATTTTGCTGACATAAGCGGTAATGTAGACATGGCCTTAGTTTGGTTCCCCTGCACAACAACTCCTTGTGAGAGAGTGTTCTTTTTTAAACTGCCATAGTCCTTTTGATCTTCCATATCTCAGGCTTTTTCCTCTCCTGGTAGTGTCTCTTAACAACCCTCAAATGTTTGCGGAGGAGTGGCTTATCTTCAGCTATTCTTTTCCTTTCTGCTTGTTTTCCCAATAGCCCCGTATTAAACTAAAACTATACAGTAAAGCTCCCCATAACCTGGTCAACATCCAGTATTCATGATGATTAATGAACAGTTCCAATTCTGTCACAGTTGCCTTTTTACTTCCTTCAGACTCTGGTGTACTCTCACTTTTAATTTTCTCAGATACCTCCCCTGCTTCTGTGCATTATTGACTAGAGTCAGCTAGCTTGTTCGGCGAGTTATGGGGACTATGTGACTGTATCCTTATTACTCTTAATTCTACTTGTTTTATTTCTGCTGGTTATACTCTACTGCTTCTAATATCATGATAAACCTTTGGGATGTCCCCAGAATCCAGTGCTGTGTTTCATGCTACCTCATTTCTATAAGTTTTCTTTCAGTATTTTTGTCATGTTATATTCTCACTCCAAAGTACTGTACATCTCACCCTAATGATATAATTTTAGAAACAGAGAATTGGAATCATTTTCTTTCAGGTGTCACCTTGTGGCTGTCAAAGAATATTTCAAAACTAGGTACTAATAATTCTATAATAAAGCACATTATTTAGTCCCTGCTGAATTCTGTATCTTTGGTCATCTTGTCACTTGAAGGACTGTAAAACTGTGCCAGTCTCTGGCTTGTCTATGCAGGGAAATTGATCGGCAAAACTCTAGTGGCAGAAATCTACTGCTGGTAGGTAGCTATGTTGGTATAATTCTCCATGTGGACACTGTTCTGGAAAAAAAAGTGACTTTGTTCCAGAAAAATTACCCCACTACAAAACACAAAGCAGAGTAATTATGCAAGGACCAAGTCACTTTTCTTCTGGAATAGAGCATCCATATGGGAGTAATACCAACATAGCTATAGCAGTATAATTATACTGCCAGTCAGTGTCCCTGTGAAGACAAGATCTAAACTCTATGTTAAATGTCCCCATTTCAGGAATATTGCTGGGATATTCCAGTATCTCAGAAGTTGCCCTGGCTATTTTAACTCAGACCTTTGTAATATTCGTGCATGATGACTCTAAGATCCAATTGGTTGGATTTCCTGTTACATTGATCAGCAGTCAAATGTCTCTGTCCGTCCAGTGTGAAACATTTGCCACATCTCAGAGTTTCCTGCACCATTCCGCTTTTCATAGTTTTTAGCTTGTAGAAGTTTTTGACTCTTTATTTGTTTGGAATGCTGTAGTTCATTCCCTTCCTTCATGGGCCATGGAGAGAACAGATTCTCTGAACTGCCTTCAGCATGCTCAGAACACTTACAGCTCTGCATTATGACAATGAATATAATTTAATCTCATGCCTCATGGCTTCAGCTGTTCATCTGCAGGGCTCAGGGAGGACTTTTTCCTCTGATGTGTAATTAGCTGGATGTATTTTGGGGGTTAGGGGTTTTTTGCCTTCCTTTGAAGCAGCAAGGATTGGCTCTGACAGCAGACGGGACACCAGATGGGGTGGACGAAATTATCTGATGTGGTACAGAGAATCCTGTATTTTAGATGCCTGGCTGGTGTGGCTTTGCTCATGTGCTCTGGATCTAAGTGATCACCAGATTAGAGGTCAGGATGGAATTTTTCCGCAGGTTAGATTGGCTGGGACCTTTGAAGGTTTTCACCTTCCTCTGCAGCATGGGGGATTGGTTCATCTGCTGGGATCGTCTTAGCATATGTCATCTATCTGTTCCCTGCCATTGGTGGCACCTCGGTCCCCCTGTTCTCTGCCTGTGACACACAGCAGCTTAGTCTCTTGAGGACTGAAATGTTTAGTCTACCCAAAATACTGGGCTCCATATGATGGTAACTGGGTGTGAATTAATGGTCTGTGACATACAGGAGATCAAAGTAGATGATCTAAGGGTCCTTCTGGCTTTAAACACTATGAAACCTTTTGGTGCAGTGGCTTTGTACCAGAGAACCAAGTGGCAGCTAGGTAGCTGTATGATTGTTTTAAATCAGTCCAGTAACATAGTTCTCTTTCCCCCTGCCAGAGTGGTGACGACTCTTCAGAACAGGAAGAAGGAGAAGTGGACAGTGAAGTGGAGTTCCCACGGAGACAGAGGTAAATAGCTAAACCCCGCCAATCCTTCCTTGAGTGGTAGGCAGAAACCTTTTTTTTTTTTTAATCTGGCTCAGTTTCATATCACTTATCATGGCATTGTGCTGGGAATTCTGAGCCTTCTGCCTCAGCATGATAGGTCTCTGCGAAATCATTGCCCAAGTTTCAGCATGAAATGTATCCAACCCTGTAGTGATACTCTGTCAAGGGCCTGGCCAGTCCTGTGGTGACCATCAGCACCATAAACTATGTCAAGAGCTCCGGTCCAACTAGCTACAAGCTCAGTCACACGAGTGTCCCCTCTGTGATGCCTCATGCTGTGCCGGGCCGTTTTCAGCCCCCTGCAAGTTGCAGGCCTCTCCAGCATAGCTCCTCTCCATCATGGGCTTGTTTGGGCAGGAACCTCACCATGTGTGACCAGTGCAAGAGGCTACTGCTATCCAGGCTGGTATCTCCAATGTCTGTACCATTAAGCTTGAAACTGCCAGGGTCTGGCACCCTCGACAGCATCTTTCAAAAGTTCTTTATCAGATTTGTTGCTGCAGAGGGCAAGGGAATGACTCCAGCATCTGGGCTAGAACAGTGCAGACTTGATTACATGGACATCACTTCATCAAAAGCCTGGTTATCTGAAACAGGGTCACGTCCTCCCCATAAGGCAGGGGTCATGACCCCCTTTGAGAAACTGGGGCTTGGGTAATTGAAGGCAGGGATCCTGGAGAGGAGCTCAGGGACTGAGGAGGGGAGTCGAGTGAAACATTTTAAAGAGCATTAGCTACATCCAACTACAGCCCTTTAGTTTGGGTCTCAACTACAGTAATTTGGCTCACACAGTTTATAATGAATTTCTCTACTCAGCCCCTTGGTTCCTCCCCAGGACCCGTCACCCAGATTCCACTCCACCTCCAAGATCTCCATTCTGCTCCCCACTTTCCTCCTATTGGAGGAATTGGTCTTCTGGCTTTGGCTGCTCTAGGCAGGGGCTCCTCCATTGTCCAAACATTTTAGTCAAAGATTATGGGTGTTCCCCATGACTTTCATAGTGTTAGAAATTGCTGAACCTTGTCTTGAAAGGACTTTTACATGAGTAAAAATGGAAAAGGAGTGTGTCAATACTAAAAGCACCCTCCTCTGCCCATGTATCAGCTGTGCTATGGGTGTCCTGTGATTGCTACAGAGATTTGTGTGTGAATTAGAGCATGCTCCCCACAACACATCTTCTCCATAAGGAAAAGAGAGCTAGGAATGAATGTTCCAGAGTGGGGTAACAAAGGTGCACCTATGTCTAACAAAATATTGCAAAGTAGGATGGAAAGGGGATTTGAAGGATTCACATTTGTGGACAGTGTAGTAAAATCTGGACCGAGTGGCTCAGAGAGTATAGAATCTGGCCCTGTACCACCTTCTGAAGCTGTTTGCCACTGCCAGGTGTGAAGTATTAAAAGCTCTTATCCTGGGACAGACCCCATATTCCTTCTGATTAATCCTGCAATAAAAGGTGCGGGCAAGTGTTCATAAAACCACCATCAATTGTCATGGAAAATTCAGCATCATTTCTTCCCAGCCAGCTGGAGCAAATAGAGAATGGGAACCTTTGTGTAAATTAGGTGACTTAAATGGCTAGTGGCATTTCTCAGCATGTGGAATGAAATCTGCTGTGCAGTGCATTCACTCAGCACCAGGGGACATTGCTTGCTTTCCTGATTAATCGTGAACCATTGCCACCTAGAAAGTACCCTTTTTTGTGTGGAGGGGCATCAGGTAGGATGTTTATACGGGGTCAGTGCCCATCTAATGCCCACTCATTGCCCAGGGGGTTTTCAGAAGTGCTGTGCACTTGACTCAGCATGCAGGGACATCAGCCAGATAGTGCTGCTTAGACTGCATGGAGGGGCATCTGCTGGGATAGTGCAGCGATTCAGTCCCAATGGGGGAGGTAAGCTGAGCAGTGCACTGTGCTGCCCCTGGGCATGCTGTGTTGAAGAGAGGGGCAGTGGAACATATGATCGAAGAGGCTCTGAAGAGGGGATCTGCCAGAGCGAGTAGCTGTGATTTTCCCAATGCAGGAGCGTGCTGAAAATTACACATTGTTAATGCAGAAGCAGGGAGGTGGGAAAGGGGCGAGGACATGTTCGGTCATTGTGCTGTAGTGCTTGAGCAGTTGTACAGTTATGGGATATATGGAAAGTATTCCAGGGCTTCAGATTTATTATAATATCTATTGTAGTAGTACCTAGGAGCCCCAGTCAAGGATCAGGGCCCCACTGTGCCATAATTAAGGTTAAAGCTAGCTTTTTATAAGCCTCTCATGGGATACAATCACTGCTAAGGTGCCTCCTGGCTGCTTTGGGCATTAGCTCCTTCCATGTCCAGCGTCCCCTTCTGTTGTTCATGTGCCATGCATCCTCCCTCTCTATGACTCAGGGTGCTCTCTCTTTGTGGCTTGGTCCTCTGGCCAGGTCACTATAGTCCTTCCTTTCCAGGGTAGTAAAATCCCACTGGACAACTGCCCCAGGCATTCTTCTGCTCCACTGCCCAGTCTGGGCCACTTCCCCAGTGGCTTATAGGGGAACCTGGGCCCACCCTATACTCTGGGCTCCAGTCCAGGGACCCTGTGTCTAGCACTTGTAGTCTGCTTGCTCCCAGACCCTGCTGCTATTTCCCTGGACTCCTTCCTGCATCTTCTCGCACCCTTCCCCCCACCCGGTTTTACGAACCCAAACTCCCTTCTTCCAGAGAGTGACTGCAGCCTACTTCCCCTGCAGCCCTCTTCTGCTGCCAACTTCCTGGCTTTATACCAGCCCTGCTTGTTCCTTCTCAGATGGGCTCCATCATCAATCAGCCTTTCAAGGCCTGGCTCTCCCTCAGGTGCATCCAATCAGGTTAATTAACCTAATCTAACTTGCTCTGCCTTGTGCAGGGTAGACACCACATCACAGAGCCCTTCACGCCCCCTCCCTCTCCCCCTCCAAGTTTTCCTTGTCAAGTTCTCTGTAAAGAGACAATTCCCTATGAAATTTACCATGCCACTTCTCAGCCCCAGCAAGAGCTCTTCTGGGAATTTTGTAAAAATCAGAAAACAAGCCTCAAGTTCAGGTTTTGAAAATTCAGATCATGTCATTCACTTTTAAACATTTTCCTAATACTTTTTGTCTCAAACCATGACTATGTGCCTGCAATCTTAGCAACTTGTTTTGCTATGTTTGAATGTTGCTTTGTTTTAAATAATAATACACCTCTACCCCAATATAACACGAATTCAGATATAACGCGGTAAGATTTTTTGGCTCCCGAGGACAGCGTTATATCGAGGTAGAGGTGTAATAATACTTGGGGCCAGCAACGTATGGTTAGCCTGTTACCAATGCATAGAGCAGATTGAAAAAAGTGGGGAGCTCTATCATTTTGTACAGAAATGAAGGTGACATCACATCTGGCAGCCCCTCCACCCCCCATCAATTCTGCCTCCTCCAGTCCCCCATCTGTTCTCCTCCAACCTTACCGCTGCTGTTCCTGCAGCTCCTGGGGTTTCTCACCCCTCTCCAAGGCCTGGGGCAGGGCTGCAGCAGGATCCCCACTGTCCCTTCCAGGTTGGGTGCTGTGGGGAGGAGGTACAGAGGAGCTGTCCCATTGTTCCCAGGGGTTAGGGGGCCACCCTGGACTCTTTCTGCTCCCTTTTCCCCTCCCATTTTGTGAGAATGGTTTCAGCTCCTGAGGGGTGGGGAGAGCAGCTCTGATTGGCTGCTTACATCTCTGGAGTTGGGGAAAGGAGCCAGTCAGAAGGGGTTTTCTCCAGGCAGGGCTGAATTATTTACCATCAGCAACCCGGCTCCAGCTTGAGAAGTGTTCTTTGCTGGCACCCTTGCCCTGCCTAGTGAACTTTACAAAGGTGGAGGATGGGACTGGAACTACCAAAAAGGTGGCAACTGAGGGGCAATGGGAGACCATCCTAACGCAGGCTCCCACAGAGTGTTCGGTGGAAGTGGGTTAGCTTGTCAGGGCCAAGCTCTTTTGGGTATGAAATGGAGCAGCCTGGCCAATAATGTGGAGTGGGGGAAGTGATTTACCAGTATAAACAGAAACACTGCAATGCTGGGATTGAGCAAAGTGAAGCTAAGTTGTTCTCCTGGGCTTGCAGGCCTCACCGCTGCATTAGTAGCTGCCAGTCCTACTCAACCTTCAGCTCTGAGAACTTCTCTGTGTCCGATGGAGAGGAGGGGAACACCAGCGACCACTCAAACAGCCCAGATGAGCTGGCCACCAGGCTGGAAGACCAGCTGACTGAGAAGCTGGAGGACATGCTGTCCCAGACTCCAGAAATCCCCATCGAGATCTCCACTCAGTCTGATGGTCTTTCGGACAAAGAGTGCGCCGTGCGCAGGGTGAAGACACAGATGTCATTGGGCAAGCTCTGTGCAGATGAACACAGCTGTGAGGTGAGTGGGGCCTTCAGTACTCCCCTTCCTCTTCTGTCAGATGGTGAAAATAACTAGAAGCCAGACAAGAAATCCATATGACTAAAGAGGCAAAAGCCTGGGACTACACAGAAAGAGGCCATGAGAGAGGTACTGCAGAGAGAGGGTAGACTGGGCACTTCTCTTCGCCCTGGAAATTGAAAGGCAGCAAATGTATAACTGATAAAAGTTACACAAGACACAATTAGCATGTGGAACTCATTGCCACTAGATATTGTTGA
This sequence comes from Platysternon megacephalum, assembly GCA_003942145.1. Taxonomy (NCBI): domain Eukaryota; kingdom Metazoa; phylum Chordata; order Testudines; family Platysternidae; genus Platysternon; species Platysternon megacephalum. The sequence goes on along the minus strand of QXTE01000036.1, from coordinate 12,331,855 downwards.
GGCCAGGAGCTTAACAGGCTTCAGAAGAAGAGAGAATGAGGCATCCACAGTTACATTAGATAGGATGAAAAATCGGAATTTAAATAATAAAATGGAAGGGATATAAACTAGGGCTATCAAGCGATTAAAAAAATTAATCGCACGATTAATCGCACTGTTAAACAATAATAGAATACCATTTATTTAAACATTTTTGGATATTTTCTACATTTTCAAATATATTGATTTCAATTACAACACAGAATACAAAGTATACAGTGCTCACTTTATATTTATTTTTGATTACAAGTATTTGCACTGTAAAAAAACAAAAATAGTATTTTTCAATTCACCTAGTACAAGTATTGTTATGCAATCTCTTTATCGTGAAAGTGCAACTTACAAATGTAGAATTATGTACAAAAAAAATGCATTAAAAAATAAAACAAGGTAAAATTTTAGAACCTGTAAGTCCACTCAGTCCTACTTCTTGTTCAGCCAATCGCTCAGACAAACAAGTTTGTTTACATTTGCAGGAGATAATGCTGCCTGCCCCTTGTTTACAATGTAACCTGAAAGTGAGAACAGGCGCTCTCATGGCACTGTTGTATCCGGCGTCACAAGATGTTTACGTGCCAGATGCGCTAAAGCAGTGGTTCTCAAACTTTTGTACTGGTGACCCCTTTCATATAGCAAGCCTCTGAATGTGACCCCCTTATAAATTAAAAACACTTTTTTATATATTTAACACCATTATAAATGCTGGAGGCAAAGCGGGGCTTGGGGTGGAAGCTGACAGCTTGTGACCCCCCCGTGTAATAACCTCGCGACCCTCTGAGGAGTCCCGACCCCCAGTTTAAGAACCCCCGGGCTAAAGATTCATATGTCCCTTCATGATTCAGTTACCATCCCAGGGGACATGCATCCATGCTGATGACGGGTTCTGCTCGATAACAGTCCAAAGGAGTGCGGACAGACGCCTGTTCATTTTCATTATCTGAGTCACCTGCCACCAGCAGAAGGTTGATTTTCTTTTTTGGTGGTTCGGGTTCTGTAGTTTCTGCATTGGAGTGTTGCTCTTTTAAGACTTCTGAAAGCGTGCTCCACACCTCATCCCTCTCAGATTTTGGAAGGCACTTCAGATTCTTAAACCATGGTTTGAGTGCTGTAGCTATCTTTAGAAATCTCACATTGGTACCTTCTTTGCGTTTTGTCAAATTTGCAGTGAAAGTTTTCTTAAAATGAACAACATCCAAGGTCGTCATCATCTGGGTCATCATCCAAGACTGCTATAAAATGAAATATATGACAGAATGCAGGTAAAACAGCAGGAAACATACAATTCTCCCCCAAGGAGTTCAGTCACAAATTTAATTAACGCATTATTTTTTTAACGAGCGTCATCAGCATGGAAGCATGTCCTCTGGAATGGTGGCTGAAGCATGAAGGGGCATACGAATGTTTAGCATATCTGGCACGTAAATACCTTGCAATGCCGGCTACAAAAGTGTCATGCAAATACCTGTTCTCCCTTTCTGGTGACATTGTAAATAAAAAGAGGGCAGCATTATCGCCTGTAAATGTAAACAAACTTGTTTTTCTTAGCAATCGGCTGAACAAGAAGTAGGACTGAGTGGACTTTTAGGCTCTGAAGTTTTACATCATTTTGTTTTTGAGTGCAGTTATGTAAAAAAAAAATCTACATTTGTAAGTTTCATTTTGATGACAAAGAGATTGTGCTACAGTACTTGTATGAGGTGAATTGAAAAATACCATTTCTTTTGTTTATAATTTTTACAGTGCAAATATTTGTAATCAAAAATAATATACAGTAACTCCTCACTTAACGTTGTAATTATGTTCCTGAAAAATACGACTTTAAGCGAAACAATGTTAATTGAATTCAATTTCCCCATAAGAATTAATGTAAATAGGGGGGGGGTTAGGTTCCAGGGAAATGTTTTTCACCAGACAAAAGACTATATTATATCTATATCTGTATATATATATATACACACACACACACAGTATAAGTTTTAAAGAAACAATTTAATACTGGTACACAGCGATGATGATTGTGAAGCTTGGTTGAGGTGGTGAAGTCAGAGGGTGGGATATTTCCCAGGGAATGCCTTACTGCTAAATGATGAACTAGCAATTGGCTGAGCCCTCAAGGGTTAACTCTCACTCTACAGGGCAGCACGAATGGAGGGAGGGGAGACAGCATGGCAGGCAGAGACAGAGACACATACCATGTGTGTGGGAGAGAGAGATGCGCATTGCCCCTTTAAGTACGCTGACCCCACTCTAAGTACACTGCCTTGTTAAGTAGATCAGCAAGCTGAGAGGGCAGCTGCTTCCAGGAAGCTCCCTCCGTCCTGAGCCCTCTCGTATGTCCTCCCTGCTCTTTGGAAGATGGGGTAAGTGGGGTGCAGGAGCACGGGGGAGGGGGACACCCTGACATTAGCCCCCCTCTTCTCCCCCCGCCCCCGTACAGCAAGCAGGAGGCTCCGGGGAGCAGCTCCAAGGCAGAGGGCAGGAGCAGCACATGGCAGTGGGGGGATGGACAGCTGAATTGCTGGCAATTGATAGCCTGCTGGGCAGCTGCTGCACAGGGAACTTAGGGGAACGGGGAGCTGATGGGGGGGCTGCCAGTCCACCCTGGTTCCAAGCCCCCACCAGCTAGCTACAACGGGCTGCTCTTTCTGCAAACAGTGGACAAAGCAGGCGGCTGCCAAATGACGTTTTAAGGGAGAATTGCGCAACTTTCAACGAGCATGTTCTCTAATTGATCAGCAACGTAACAACGTTAACCAGGACAACTTTAAGTGAGGAGTTACTGTACACTTTGATTTCAATTACAACACAGAATACAATATATATGAAAATGTAGAAAAACATCCAAAATATTTAATAAATTTCAATTGGTATTCTATTGTTTAACAGTGTGATTAAAACTGCGATTAATCGTGATTAATTTTGTTAAGTTAATCATGGCTGTTAACTGTGATTAATCGACAGCCCTAATATAAACCCTCCTATTTTGTTATTCCTCATTCTCCACTAGGGGGTTTCTTGCACCTTCCTCTAAAGCAATTGGTGTGTTCACTGTTGGAGACAGGAGATTGGTCTGACTAGTTATGGCATTTCCTGTGTGCCTGTGTTCTCCCATCTTTCTTACTCTGCCTTCCCTCTTCCCCTAACTTCTATGGTTTTAGGAATTTTGCATTAGATTGGCCTATCTGCTGCTCCCCTTCCAGTTCTATGTAAGTAGGACAGTGGGCATGTGTGTGGGGGAAGGTCCTTGCTTTCCCTTTCCCTGTTCCACGAGTTACGCTCCCTAGCCAGCAGGTCTCTGTGGCTATGTGTTGGGGATCAGAGGTGACCTTCTGTGGATCCGCAATGCCCCCTGCTGGCTGCCAGAAGACAAGAAGTGATAGACTCACTGATGGGGACCTTTCCCTATCTCCTGCTCCTCCACCAATCAGCTGCTGATCCTGCCAGTGCAGTCACTCTGCAGTGCAGGGAAATCACTAAAAGAGTTTCCCTGTCCTTTTGCCTTGCAGAACCAGGCACAGTTTGGAGAATCGGATTGTGACTCTTCCGAGGGGGAGTGTTCTGATGCAACCGTCAGGACCAATAAGCCCTGCAGTTCTGCTACTTGGTAATGACAAATTCCCCACGAAAGCCCTCCTGATACTGGCATTTGGATTCCCCAAGACTCCCTTCATTTCCCCCACCCCCTCATACTTTGACAGGAAGAGAAACTGATTCTCCTTCCCATCCCAGAAATGATCTGCAATAACTTGAATCTCTGGAAAAATGTCCAAATGAAATTAATTCTCACTGAGCATTTCAATCAAGAATGGCAGGGATGTATTTTATTGAATAATCTAGCTACTGTAACATTGATATTTATTTTTTTTTTTTTTTACATTTTAACACTTTTTACTGTAAAGAGCAGACTATATATCAAGAGAGACAATAATTTGTTGCAAAAAAGTTAAGCAAGCAAATGAAAGAGACACATCCTTGTGAGTCTGACATAAATAGCATGATGGACACATCAGGATCTACTGCTGCTCTCCCACGGGATCAGGCCTCATGGCCCTAAAGGTTGGAGAATAGATAAAGAGAAACAAACCAATCAGTCTTATCAAATGAAGAAGCATAAGAGAAACCTTGATAAAAGGTAACCTATGAACAAATGGCATTCAGTATAACCAGCTGGGTCACTTTTAATCAGAAAGTGGACATGTTCCTGGAGAAATTTGGTACCAAGGTGCTTACATCCAGGGTCTTCTGAATCAATACATTCCCCCAGGAATGTGATAATGGGGGTTAATTTATGGTTTATTTTTTAATCAGCATTTTGTTGTGAGATCCTGCAGATGTATTCTAACCTCATTCTCTCTCAAGACTTGGTATAACAGCACTTTTTACCATTACCAATCATCTTCACTATGGCAGACAAAACAGTGTGAATTTCAAGCTGAGCAGAGAAAGATCTTTTTGCTGCAGAGTGCCATTTTCCCACAGTTTACTTCCTCTCTTTACTTCCCATTCGCCCATTTGTTTCCTTCAATTAAAAAAAATAAATAAAATCAGTGCTGGAAACACAAGAAGCATGGAAAGCACATTCTACAAAGCCTGAGAACTAGTCTGGGGAGGAAACCGGAGACACCTGTACTGAAACTTCAGAGGCAACCTCCCACCTATCACATCATCACACAACTGGCTAGCACCAAGGGAGAGAGCTGTGTATTGGGAGCAAACCAGGGAATACGTTGACCTCGACAACAGTATCAACCCTCCCTTTGTTCTGTTTATTAATGATTTGGTTTTGGAAGCATTAACAGCTGCCTGCCCTTCATGTCAGGCTTGGTGTAAAACAGAAAGCAAAATTTGGACTCAGTTACCTAAGGGGGGCAGTGGGAGAGGAGAGAGCGCTTGATTTTGGTTGTGGGTGTGTTTTATGTGGGGGACCTCAAAGAGTGTATCCCACTCCTGTAAATTCCAGCCTGGAGGAGAAACTGACGCATTGTGGGGGTATCTGAAAGGCAGAGGCACTGACATTTGAGTGACCAGCCTAGCACTCCCAGGGGCCTCACTGGGCCTTCCGTTCAGAAACAAACGGCTCCTTTTAACTGACACACAGAACAAAGATTTTAGTCCGTTTCTCAGTTATTTTCCCTCTGGAACAATTTCAGCTCTGCCTCAAGAGAACTGGGAAAGGCAGCTGCTCTTCCTCATGGTCTGGCTAGCATGGCTAGAGCAGTGTGTCCTGGGGAAATCAGCCGTCTTATAGAAGCCATGCATGAGCCTCAGATGACCGGCAGGAATGGACCGTAGGCAGGTTCTTCTGTTGCTTTGTTTGTTTGTTTACATTTTATGTTAAAATGTTGATTTGAACGTAGCCTTGATAATTTATAGCCTAGTGGCAAGAATGAAGGAAAATGTTTTGCTTATACAAAGAGCAGTATTGTATGAGTTAAATTATTCCATATTTTAAAATTTTTGTAGCTGGACTACATGTAGATCTTAAGTTATTACATTATTTTATTTATTAACTTTTCTGTAGATCAGAAGGTTGGCTTTACTGCTAGCACAATTGTTCTCTCTTCATGTGATGTTATTTCCTCCTTGTGCATCATAGAAGGATGGGAGCAGAGCTGGTTTCAGGGGCTGTCAGTATTTGCTCCCCTGCTGTGACCTCTGCTGGTGTCATGCAGAGCACAGTCATTCTGGAGGCTGTGTCAGTCTGGGCTGGCCTGCAAGGCAAAGGAGGAGGTACTCAGTTTCATGGGCTTTAGAGATCTTCCACATGGGTGAAACTGTGCAGTTTGGGTTTGCTCCTGATTAACGGCGGGACAGCAGGGTGTGAGTGTTGGGAGTGGGGGCAGATGGAGTGAGGGGAAAAGGTTGGACAGGAGCGAGTGCTTTATAGTGAGAAATAAGCAAAAAGTTTTGAGCGAGCCTCTCTGGAGAGGCATTCTGGGCTGCTAGTACAGAGCAGGGCATCAATTCTAGTGGTAGTGCTACAGAGGAGGTCCCAAATGCTCGCATAAAACAGCTAGATAAAGGAGGAGAGAGGACCAGCAGCCACCCCGTAGAAACTGAAGGCAGGGGCCAGATTGACCACCACAAATGCAGGGGGGACCAAATTCAGTGTGCCAGGGATGGGGAGGTTCACCCCAAAATGGAGTGCTGATGCCTGGCCCTGCAGAGAGCTTTAAGCTCCAGCAGAGGCTGTGCTGCTAAGGGTGATCTGGACTGTGATGTGCAGAGAGGGCACCCATGTGCCAAGCCAGCCCTGCTCACCTGAGATGTCAAGTGTTTTCTTAAGAGAGCGCTCATTTCCCAAGGCAGCCGTAGAGCATAGGCAAGAAGGGACCGTCCGACCTCATCCTGTGGACTGCCAGAGCCCTGAGTTAGGTGCTTCGACTCCATATCAATCAGACCCTGCCTGAGAAGGCATGAAGGATTCCCTGGTGCCCACAGGAGTTGTTTTGCCAGCACGCAGAGATAGTGGTAGCCCCTGGTGAGTGACATGAGGGAGTTCTCTGAAAGTTCTTAGACTTACAGTAGCACCTGCTAACATATACTGAGAAGCATGTGAGTTTGTGGCCCTACTTGCTTTCTGTACTGTACGCCTCTTTAGGCTTCTTCATGGCCTTGCCTTCAACCACATTGCTCAGCTCCACTGTCTGTCACAATCACTCCTCACTCTCAGGGAGAGGCAGTACAAAATCATCCCCTTTGGTGTGAGCACTCTCTGCCCTAGCATTGGTCTGCGGCCCCTGTTCATACTCAGAGGCACTTTCCCCATTACCTGCTGGCAGGTATCTGCCTCCCTCAGGACTCCTGCTAGTGTTGTTGCTCCTTGTGCACTGGTAGCATGTGGACAGCAGCTATGCTGTATGAGGTGCCGGGCTCTCCTGGGTCATGACTGGATCTTGGTGTGCACTGTGCAATAGCTCAGGCAGCCCCTGAGTGCACCTGTGCTTGTCTCCATCCCAGAAGGTTCAACATGGTCTAGTTTTGCATCTGCCCTTAATTGAAGGCATGTGCACTTTTCCCAGCAAAGAGTATGCCATGCATGTGAGGATGTCCTGGCACTGAGGCCCCTGGCCTACATTCCACACACACTCATGGCAGCTTCCTTCTAACGTTCCAAACCTCTACACACCCTGGTCGTTAAAAAGGAAAAACCTACCAGAGCCAATCACCCCCAATTTTACTGGGCCAAGGATCAAAGCAGGCAGCGGTCAGGTGTAGGTCAGAAGCAATTTTAAGGTCCAAGATCTTGTCATCAGAGCTAAAAGCAGAAGCGGTGAAGCCCTGGGATCTGGATATTTCAGTTCTTGCTTCTGTCCCGAGATATCGGGCCTCAAACATGCCACACTATAGCACATAGAACAACTATTACTTGTGGAAGTTTCCAACTTATTATTTAGTCCCCGTCAGACTAGATGACCTTATGGCCCTATCCAGCCTTGAACTATGATCGTTTCTGGGCTCCCCTTGCTCGGGGTGCTGCACACTCGGATTTACATCACTCAGGCAGGCTGCCTTTCCAAGCCAAGGGATGGAGCAACAGCCTGAGCTGTTTTTAAAAACTCCTTGAAACATCAGTGAAATAGTTTGCTCTGTAAACCATGTCTTATCCAGCATAGGATGCTGCAGGGCATTCAGGGGTTTGTTTTGGGGTGCTGCCTTTGCCACTCTCAAAAAGTGCTGCTATAACTGATAGCACATCCCATCGCCACTGTCCCTCCATAAGGGCAGGGCCTCACACATCGCTGTATGTCTGATTCCACAGCACTGGGAGCTTTTGTAAATAGTGTGCAGAGGGTGAAAACCAAACCAAGGTATAGGAGTAGGATAAAAGTCCTAGGGCTACAGGTGCTGGCGCTCCTGAGGAGTGCTAGGTACCATATTTCTGAACGGGGGTGAGTTTATGAAGGTATTCAAGGAACAAGGTAGCCTGAGGAATACTGTAGTAAGGATCATAATCTGACCCATGACATGAATAAAATCCATGCAGCTGTGCCAGTGTTGGTGCAGTCTGATGTGCCAAGGTAGGAAGGAGCAGGCCAGGTTTTGTATTTCCGGGCAATAGCTCTGTAACGTCTGCAAAGGAATGTGTCCATTTGTATTGCAAAGTCTAGACTTCATTCGCTGGTTAGACTGTAGCTCTTAGGAAGGTGAGAACTAGAGGCCAAGGCTGTAAGCCCAGTGTAACCTCACCGAAGCATGTTGACTTACTGTGGATTTACACGGGTGGAGCTGAGCGCAGAAGGTGCCGCTGTCTGGCTTGAGTGCAGAGTTTGCACGAGGGGATTGCTGCAGGCGGAAGCGCTAGTAACAGTGCCGTTCAGCCTGGGCAAGGGCGGGCTCGAAATGCCCAAAGAACAGCCCCGTGGGTAGGCAGGCTACTTCATTTTCTTTTCTTCCCTAAAACTCTCCTTCCCAGGAGAAGGGTGAGTTGTGGGCTCACTGCCCACTCCTCACCCAGCATGGCTTCTGACAGCTCCTCAACACCAGCCTGGCTTCTGGCGTTTATGGTTAATGTTGTTTTTCCCACTGTGTGTTAAAAGTGACCATTTCATCTCAGCCCTTCCCAGTGTCTCTCATCTCCCTTTCTCTCCTCCTTGCGCTGTGGCTTCCTGATACAAACTTGATTTCTGTACTGAACAGTGTACAGTGATGGGAACAAGAATGAGTGTCAAAGCAAACAAATGCATGGAATAAAAAGCCAGTGTACTTCAGTACGTCCCAGGCTTGGCCTGGCGTCTGGGTGGTGTGTCGTGTCTGAAGAATTTATACTAGAAGTTGTTGAACTAACAGAAAATGGCTGATCAGTTAAAGTGTCTTTGAAGTGAGCTGTGTTTCTGACTCCAGCTGTGCTGGTTCTGGTGGGGCTTGTCTACGTGTACACTCCCAGCCACGGGAGCATGGCCATGAGCACTGTATTTTTATAGAAGTGCTGTTTTTCATCAGCTGACACAGATCCAGGCTCCACCACCACCTGCACCTCAAGCACCATTCTTCCCCCCACAAGTAGCCTGGGCTCTGCCTCCCCATGAGCCCTCCCAATGGGCTTACCCACTGTCCTCCCTCCAGTCAAGTCAGGAGTGGGGGGCACACACTTTCTGTCCAGAGCAGGGTTTCCCCTACCAAAACCCTCCCCTGCCAACTGTTCTGCTTTGTACTTTGAAAAAAATTTCCCCTCCCCAAGTCGCCATTCAGAAAACAGTACCTGTCCAGTCATGAAAGCAAACAGCCATGCAATCAGAAAGGAGAGCTGGACTCCAGCCCCTTAGGGTCCCACGCATCCTTTTGTCGGATGGCTCAGCCGTTACCGCCACATATTATGTTCACAAGCCATGGATGATGACCTAGCAAACATGTCAGGTCTGGTTGTGGCACAGTCCACACCATGGCAGCCAGAGATCACAGACAGACATGCACAGCACAGTGTCAAACCCTACTTGGTAGGTGAGAGTCCTGGTTCCTAGCTGAGTGATGGAACAAGAGTCCTGTGCTCAGGGGCTGCAGGAGCAAATACTCGGCTTTGCACCTGTTATTTATGCTGCAGGGACAAACAACCCCGGGGCAAAGGAGGCTACGAGTCAGCCCTTCTGGAAATCTACCCACACCACATGGGTAACCAGCCCCTCCAGGCCAGCTGTGCAGTCAGTTCCGCTGGTGCTGACACAGGTCATTACACTGGATTCATGCAGATGTAACTGAGCAGAATTGGGCTCAAGGACTTGAACAAATGAAGGCTGCTCCCTGCGAGGTGGTTACGTCTCTGCCTTGGAGGGTGGTGGGCAGAGCTTTCCAGCAGAGAGGTAACTTAGCTGAAGCCCTGCAGCGACTCAGTGTAACAAGAAGAGCTTGGGCCCTTCTCCCTGCTCGTCCCTTCCTTAGCTGCTTCTCTCCAGGCAGGAAGCCCCAGTTCCCAAACGCTGTCTGATTTAGCCTAACGTAATCAAGCTGCCTTCCAAACACCCTCCAGCTCAGTTTCCCTTCCCTGGGGGTGGCACTGGCAGCTCGCCACAATTGTAGGCAGGGGAGACAGTGCACTAAAGCCACAGGGCTGCTCCCTGCCACCAGGAACCTCCAGGGAGAGCAGCAGAGCCCCCATTTCTTACAGTGCTCTCCCCTTGCAAGGTGCGAGCCGACCAAGCTCCAAGTCACCCACTTCCAAGGCTTTCACTACCCTCCTCTGTCTGGGGGTGAGCTCAGTGCTGCGGTGAAACAAATTAAAGCTGCACCCTCTTTCTTTGTCTCAGGTCGGTCTTGCTCCCTCCTTGACAGGGACCCGTCACATCTCAACAGCTCACGCACCAGGAGAAAGCACAATTGCCTCTGTGAAGACTGCTTGACATCACATGTCAGGAAACTAAAATAACTAGATAAGCTACCAAATACAGATTTGGAAAGGACACTATGTGAGAGCTCAGAACCTAGGAGCAAGGGTGCGTGTCTGAAAGCAGCCACAGCCTGGTGCCACACATACTTTTTAAAGCAAGTGCGGCTTGGTGCTGCGCGTGTGCTAGACGGCAGCCGCGGCGTGGTGCTGGGTGTCTGCCCAGCTGCCCCCACCTCCCATGAGGAAAGGAGAAATCAGAAAAAACTTCATTTGTAAAAGGAGACAGACACGGCCTCCCATGCTTGCCCTCCTGCATTATTAGCCAGTGTCTTATCTAACCCCAGCTGCGATGGTACAGTGCTAAAGGAGCTATTCATTAGAGCCCTGGTTCAGGAAATGCTTGGGAGTCTGCCCACCCTTTTTCCCAAGCAAGAGGCCTCATCATCATCTGGCAAACAAGCACATAAGATACAGGAGAACTCTGTAGTTGAATCTGTTTCCTATAAAGAGGTGTCTGGCCCTAGGTACATGGGCATCATGGCATATTATTATTAACTCACCTTAATGCACCTGATGATATGCTGTCACAACTGCTGTCCACAGGGGCTATTTATGGGATCACTGACACCATGTAGGGTGCCTAATGGCAGGATGCTGTGACTGTTGTCAGGTTCTTTACATTGACAGGGCCTCAAGGAGTTTCACGTACAGTCCCTTCACCCTCTCACAGGCCTGTAGTAACAGTTCCCCTAGCATCTGCGAGACACCAGCTCCACTTGAATATAACTTGGAAGGGGGTCTGATAAGGCCTGAGGTGGGAGCTTACATCACATTACCTTAAGCCTGGTTTCTGGTAATGTTCTAGAGGGACTTAAAATGTTGGAGCATGAGGCAGCATGAAGTGCTGGGCTGCAGGACCATTCCTCCAGCACTTTTCACCACACTAAATTTACTCAAACAAGAGGAGAGGCTGGTGTGATGGGGTGTTTACCCCACACCAGCCTCTGAAGGGGCTACTTAAGCCAATTAAGCACTTCGGCTGCACCTGGAGGAGGAGCCAGGGAACAATGAAAACTAATTAAATGATGAAGCTCACTTATGGCTGGTATAAAGCCAAGTAGCAGAGGGCAGAAAGGGGCTGCAGAGAGGTCTGCGGTCACTCTCTCTGCGGCTATGGAGAGCATGGAGCTGGCCGGAGGGTAGGGCATACCCAGAGGAAGGTGGAGAAGGAGCCTGCTAGAGGCAATGTAGGAGGCAGTCCAGGACAACAGTAGCAAGGCGTGGGACAGCGCAGAGCTTAGCCACTGGTTGTAAGGTCCCTGGGCTGGAACCAGGAGTAAAAGGTGGGCTCAGGTTCCCCTACTAGCCACTGAGGAAGTGGCACCGTTGATGGGCAGTGAATTGGAAGATTGCCTGGTACAGAGATCTTGGTACACAAACCCCCCTGGGAGGGGAAAATTACAGTGACCTGTCCAGAGGGCCAAGCCATGAAGAGGGAACTGGAGAGTCCCAAGAGAGACATAGTGAGCACCCGCAGGAAGGGCATCAGACTGGCAGAGCTAATCCCCAGCCGTCACCACATGGAGCTGTGCCAGTGGGCCATAGAGAACACCCTGTGCTAGATCCACAAAGGGGACTTAGTTTCAGCATTGCAACGCCTAACCTGCAGGTGCCCTGCTGCCTCATGGAATCTGCAGCCCTGAGTTAGGTGCCCAGGTTCCTTGTACAAGACATGGAGCGAAACAGGTGCCTAAGACTGGGACTCTCAGAGGGCAGCACACTGAGCCAGCCATGAGGTAATGCCAAGGTGAAGTGTGTGGTCTAAGCCCTGCCCTCAAAGGGAACTGGGCTCTGCCAGGGGGAGGTGCCTATCTCCACTCAGGAATCTCAGCCATGAACGCTCCTGGAATCAGGGACCTGAGCCAGGGCAGTTTGTTCTTGCCAAAAAAAAAAGGGTGCTAGTGTCCCCGTTGCCTCTTCTACCACTAGCGGTGGGGGAGTCTAGCACTCACCCAGGACATGGGAGACTGAGGCTCCCATTCCCCCTTGACCTGAGAGCAGATGGAATTTGAACTCATTTCCCATGTCACCGGTGTGTGTTTGGTGGCGGGGCTCAGTCTCTCCTGTTGCAACTCTTCCCCTCTGTATACATATTATAGTCAGCGGAACACGGCCTTGAACTTGCTCTCCCGCATCCCAGGTGATGCCCTGACCACTAACTTTAGTGATTTTCTCTCGCTCAGGCCCAGTGAATAGTTCAGTCTGTTATGCAAAGTGGAACAGCTTCAAGAGGTGAGAGAGCGTGAGATGTGCCCCAGAATGCCCCACAGCCCAATGGTTAGGGCACTCAGCTGGGTTCACATCCCTGCTCCTCTCAGGCAGAGGAGGGAACTGAACATGGCTCTTCCCCAGCCCAGGCATGGGCTCTACAACCTTCTGAGTACGCAGTGTGTGTGTTGGGGGGAGGGGTGCACTGGCACTACCAGTGGCTATGTTTTGTGCAGGACCCAATTGGGTAGGCGTGCTCTATGGTAACCTCTGAGCCTGCTTACTGTATGACTACTTGGGGGAGCAGATAGTCCTGGAACCCACCAGGGGTGAGGCAATGCTTGAGTTAGTCCTAAGTGGAGCATAGGATCTGGTTCAAGAGGTGAATGAATATAATAGCTGAACTGCTTGGTAATAGCAACCATAATGTAACTACATTTAACCTTCTTGTAGGGGGAAATACCAAAGTATCCCACCACCGTAGCATTTAACTTCAAAAAGGGGAGCTACACAAAAAGAATCTAGGCCATGTCTACACTACTCTCCTTGTGTCGGCAAGGGCCGTGTCCTCACTGGGAGCGCTTGCAGCGATACAGAGTGCAGTGCACCATGGGTAGATATCCTTCTGTGCAACTCGCCACCACCCAGTGCAGAGTGGTTTGAGAAGTATTTGCAATGCCTCATGGGGCCAAAATAAGCTGCACAGGGGTGATTGGGAGCACTGCCTGTAATGCAATGTTCTCCAGCCCATAATTTCATCTGCTTCCTATAATAGTTCACATCTCTTCAAAATCCCCACAAACCCACCCCTCCCTCCTCACTGGCTGTCAGCTCTGACAGAAGCATGGAACCTGTACAGCTCTGCACTATTGTTATGAGCATTGTGAGCACAGGGAGGGCACCTGATCCAGCAGTATTTTCAGAGACGCAAGAGGAGCCATGGGGAACATGATTCCTTGGAGGCTAGATTGCTGTGGGGTAGAAAAAGAAACAATTCAAGGTTGTTGGTGTTCTCAGAGCAGCTGGAGATGGTGGAGCACTAGTTCTGGGCCCAAGAAACAAGCACTGAGTGGTGGAATCGCCTTGTAATGCAGGTTTGGGACACTGAGTAGTAGCCACAGAACTTTCAGATGTGCAAGGCCACATTCCTGAATCTCTGTGCTGAACCTGCCCCAGCCCTCCAATGCAGGGACATCAAAATGAGATCTGCACTGACAGTGACGAAGCAAGTGGTGATTGCACTATGGAAACATGCCATACTAGATTGATTCCCAACTGACCAGTAGCAATTTGGAGTCAGAAATCCACCACAGAGGCAGCTCTCATGTAAGTGCACAGGGCTATTAATCACCTGCTGCTATGCAGGACTGTGACTCTGGGCACTACGAGCAGCCAGATAAAAGGGCTATAAGAGCTCAAAGTGGAGCTGTACAGCTCAGGGAGGCTGTGAAAGACCATTTTAATAGCGAGCCAGAGTAGTGTGTGTTGCTGGAGTCTGCTCTACCTGGACTTTCTCTTTTCCAGCCCAGAGTGAATCTTGTAGTAATTGCTGTGTGTGTGTAGGAAATAGAGCATTGTCAATGTACCTATTAATGTCTGTGAATGTTGTTATAGGTTCTGTGACAAAATGAAGTAACAGGAAATTGGTGGGTGTCAGACCTGTTCAGCACCAGCCAGCATATATTGTGAACTAATAAAAATGAATTATGTTCCAAAAAGTGAAATTTTATTCTATGACAGAACCAGGCAAATAATAAAACATTTAGAACGTAATAAATTAAGGAAACTGAACTTATGAAGGGGAAAGAGCACTCATTTCTATTTCAGATGCACATACACCAACCATGGCTTCCACAAGTCAGTGCATGGGCAGCTCTGATTATCTTTCATGTAGTGCAGCAATTGCTCATGGCACATGAAATGTTGGGGGGGCGGGGAGGGAGGTCCCAACATTGAGTTCTCCATGGGCTGCAGAGGGATGTGAGCATGAGATTCTTGGACCTGCACGTCTACCAGAGTCTGCAGCATCTCTGTTTGTGGCCTGAGAAGCCCCACTATGTCCTTGTGCATCCCCCTCTCCTTCTCCATGCCAGCTGCAAGGGTGATCCTCCAGGCCCTGGTCTCATTCTCAGTTGCAGCACAGGCTTGCAGGATCTCCTGGAACATGTCATCTTTCTCCCACTCATCTGGCTTAGGTGCTTGGCAGGTGTGGAGGGGGAGACCCTCAAGGCCACAACAGCAGCAGCTGCAGCTACAACGCACACAGGTACTGTTGTCAGTGTGTTCACAACAGAAATCAAAAAACTTAGGATACTGAACTCACTCCCCTTGATCCGCAAAAGTTATAAGCACTGCATCCTCACTTCTCCTTGGGATTGATACAGCATGGCATCAGTCACAGCTGAGTATATTTATACAGGGCAATGAAACTCAATACTGGCACCACTTTCCACAGGTAGAAGTGAGTGTAGCCGCTCTCTCCCTCCTGTGGGTGACAGAGGCAGAGAGCACAGCTACTGCTGCTATTCTGCTGCCACCTGGACCCATATGCTGTTAGCTCATGTACTGCAATGGTGCCTGCTGAATTAATTGCTGAGTGGCATGGGAAAGTGTCCTACCGCGGCAGAAGAAATAAGGCAGGGCCTCCCCAGAAACCTTTGGCAGAGGATTGCAGAGTACCTCCATGAAAGTGTCATTGAGTCTCTATAGAGGATTCACAGGACATCCCGGTCATGTAAACAAACTGCTCCACATGGCCCCCTCCGCATAACTCCAGAGGGGAATGACAAGCAGATAGCAACTCTACCTCTCTTGGTTGTACTACCTCTTCTAGCACAAGTGAAAGAGTAATTCAACAGATAGGTCCTGCTACTTTGGGGGCTCTACCCTTGTAATTTCAAAGCAAACTGCACATTTACCAGAGGTTCCTTCCCCTGCATCAGGCTCATCTGTTGGGACTGGCTGGAGTGCACTGGAGTCAAACACAGATCCTGGCTCACTGCACAGCTGGATCCCCCAGTCGCCTGTCCCCCCTACTCCTCTTCCTTGTCCACCCCCTCCTCTTCGCTGTTCATGGTGAGGGCTTGTGGCTCCTCCGAAGTATCCATAGGGCTCTTGCGGGTGGTGGTGGGGTCTTCTCCGAGGTTGGCATGCAGCTCTTCATAAAAGTGGCAGGTCTGCAGCTCAGCACTAGATGGATTGTTGGCCTCCTTAGCCTTCAGGTACCCTCGCTGCAGCTCCTTGGCTTTCACACAGCACTGCTGCTGGTCCCTCTTGTAGCCCTTGTCCCGCATGCCCTGAGCCATTTGCTCACAGAGGTCAACATTTCTATGGCTGGATTGGAGCTGTGCCTTCACAGCCTCTTCTCCCCACAGCCCCAGGAGATCCAACACTTGTGTACTCCAGGCAGGAGCGTGTCTGGAGCATGTAGCTGGCATGGTCAGCTGGGCAGTTACACACAACAGTGGAGAGCTGCTTGGCGTGCTCACCAAGCCAGGCAACCAGGAAAAGGAACTTAAAGAAATTGCGAGGCTTTAAAGGGGAAGGACAGCTTCCTGTCCACCTGGCCCCTGGGCAGCAGAGTACACACTGGTGACCAGAGCTGTCAGTGTGGGACATCACCTGGAGGCCAGTAACAGTCAGAGTAAGTAACAGTGTCAACACTGACCCTGTGTCGACCTAACTACATCGACCTTGACTCTACCCCACTCAGGGAAGTGGTGTTATTAAATCGGTGTAGTGGAGCAGTTTCGCCAGCAAGAGTGAAATTTAAGCATAGACACTTCCACAGCTAGGTTGATGTACGCTGCCTTGCATTGACCTAACCGTGTAGTGTAGACCAGACCCAAGTTAAATAGAAATTAAAAGGAACACAGTCACAAAGGTGAAATGCTGCAAGCTGTATAGATACTTTTAAAAACAGAGGCTCAAACTAAAGGTATTCCCCAAATAAAAACAGTGAGAGGACCAAAAAAATGTCACCACTGCTAAACAGAGTATAAGAGATGTTCAGAGACAAAAAATTGTCTTTTAAAAATTGGAAGTCAAATCCTACTGAGGAAAATAAAAAGGAGCATAAACTCTGGAAAGTTAAGTGTAAACATAAATAAGGCAAGCTAAAAAAAAAATTTGAAGAGCAACTAGCAAAAGACACACAACATTTTTTTTTGCTGTTAGTTTAAGTACATCAGAAGCAGGAAGCCTGCTAAACAACCAATGGGGCCACTGGACAGTCAAGATGTTAAAGGAGCACTCATGGAAGATCAGGCCATTGTGGAGAAGCTAAATGAATTCTTTGAATTGGTCTTCACTGCAGAGGATGTGAGGGAGATTCCCACACCTAAGCCATTCTTTTCAGGTGACAAAGTTGAGGAACTGTCCCAGATTGAAGTGTCAGTAGAGGAGGTTTTGGAAGAAAGTGATAAACAGTAATAACTCACTAGGACCAGATGGAATTCACCCCAAGGGTCTGAGGGAACTTGTATGAAAGTGCAGAACTACCAACTGTTGTATGTAATCTATTGCTTAAATCAGCTTCTGTACCAGATGCCTGGCAGATAACTAATGTAACTCCTATGTTTTTAAAAAGGCTCCAGAGACAATCCTGGCACTTACAGGTCGGTAGGCCTAACTTCAATACTAGGCAAACTGGTTGAAACTATAGTAAAGAACAGAATGATCAGACATGTAGATGAATGCTATATGTTGAGGAAGAGTCAACACGACTTTTGTAAAAGGAAATCATGCCGCACCAATCTATTAGAATTCTTCGAGGGTATCAACATGCACCTGGACAAGGGTGTTCCAGTAGACGTAGTGTACTTTGACTTTCAGAAAACCTTGAACAAGGTCCCTCATCAAAGACTTTTAAGCAAAGTAAGCAGTCATGGGATAAGAGGGAAAGTCCTCTCAAGGATCAGTAACTGCTTAAAAGATAGGAAACAAAAGGTAGGAATAAATAGTCTGTTTTCACAGTGGAGAGAGGCAAATAGCGGGGTTCCGCAGGGATCTTTGAGACCAGTGCTGTTCAGTATTCATAAATGATCTGGGGAAAAGGGTAAACAGTGAGGTGGTAAAGTTTCCAGATGATACAAAATTATTCAATATAGTTATGTCCAAAGCAGACTTCAAAAAGTTACCATGAGATCTCAAACTGGATGACTGGGAATCAAAATAGATGAAATTCAATGTTGGTAAATGCACAGAAATGCACATTGGAAAATACAATTCCAACTGTATACACACAAAATGATGGGGTCTAAATTTCCGGTTATCACTCAAGAAAGATCTTGGAGTCATCGAGGATATTTCTCTGAAAACATCTGCTCAATATGCAGCGGCAGCAGTAAAAAAAAGCTAACAATGTTAGTAACCATTAGTAAAGGGATAGAAAAGAAGACAGTAAACATCATGCCACTATATAAATCCATGGTACGTGAACACTGCAGGCAGTTCTGGTCACCCTATCTCAAAAAAGATGTATTAGAATTAGAAAAGGTACAGAGAAGGGCAACAAAAATGACTAGGGGTATGGAATAGCTTCCATGCAAGGAGATATTAAAAAGACTGGGACTGTTCAGCTTAGAAAAGAGATGACTAAGGGGAGAAATAGGATAGAGGCCTATAAAATCACAAATGGTGTGAAGAAAAAGTTATTTACTCCTTTGTATAACACAAGAACCTGAGGTCATCTGATGAAATTAATAGCAGGTTTAACACAAACATAAGGAAGTACTTCTTCACACAATGCTGTGGAACCCATTGCCAGGGGATGTCATGAAGGCCAAAAGCATAACTGGGTTAAAAAAAAAAAGCATTAGATAAGTTCATGGAGGACAGGCCCATCAATGGCTATTAGCCAAGATTGTCAGGGATGCAACTCTATGCTCTGTGTGTCGCTAGCTTCTGACTGCAATATTGGGACTGGGGATGGATCACTCGATAATTGCCCTATTCTGTTCATTTCCTCTGGGGCACCTGGCACTGGTCACTACCAGAAGACAGGATGCTGGGCTAGATGGACCGTTGGTCTGACCCAGTTTGGCCATTCTTATGAGATAAGTGGGGGAACACTTCGTTGGATCCAGATGGGCTTAGGTATGTGTTAGCCAGGGGAAGCTGAGTGGAGTTTTGAGGATCTAGATTTTTGACTTTGGCACCTAAAGTGGCAGTTAGGTGCCTAAATGCCTTGGTGGGTCTAGCCCTAGATGTTTGGGGCCTGCTGTTTATACTGTAGGCCCTGGCTTTACAAAGAGTGCTGCACTCACTACAGCTCCCAGGCTTTGAGACACCAGCCCCACGGCAGTGAACTCAGAACCCAACAGGCCTCAAGGGAATTTCAGCATGCTTAGTTCTTCCAGAAAACATTTCAAACTGGGAAAGACACTGCAAGGTAGGATGATAGCACATCCCGTGCCAGGGGATACAGATATGCCACTGCAGGGCATCTGAGTGCAGCAGGAATGCCAAGCAAAGGCCACAAACAAGTGAACTTTATTCTCTGGATGTTTCCCTGACCATACTGATCATCTCTCATCGCTAGTTTCCAGCCAATGGCAGTGAAGAGTGGTTAGCAGCAACTTCCGGCTCAGTGGGCAAAGCAAACTTGGTCTCAGGCCAGTGCCTTACAGACAGCCACTTTGCTAAACCTCTTGGCTGAGGATTCCTGGAATGGGCTTGGACACTGAGCTACCCTCCCCAGGTGAGAAACTTGAAAACTGTTACATCATTCCCTAGGGTCCCATCTAGCTGAAATTCTCGGCTCAGTGAGTGCTAATGGTCGAAGGTCAATATGTCATTGGCAACCAAGAATTTACCTGGGAAAAGGCTCCAAAATTATCCCCTGCCTTGGTGACTCAGGTTATATCTTCTTCTATCAAATCTGTGGCTATATCTGCATTATGAGCTAGGGATATGATTGGTAGCTCGATGAGAACTAGCGCAAGCGTAGTGAAGCCATGGTAGCACAGGCACCAGCAGCAGTGGCGGCACAGCTTAGCCATAGCAAGTATGTACCCACGGGGCTCAGGCAGGTTTGTACTAGTGTACATCTCCCATACCTGTGCGTCTACATTACTGATTGAGCTAGTGCCAGTATGTGTATGCGAGCCGAGGATCATGGCTCTAGCTCAGTGTGGACGTAACCTAAATGACCATTTTTTTTAGTGATATTAGCGGCTTCCTCAGTATGCTTACTCATGTCTACACACATCCTCCAAGAAAGAAGATCACCTCCTATCATTGACTATTCAACTTCAAAAAACAGTTTTTTGTATTTAAAAAAAAAAAAAAAGCCATGGGTACGTTGCTTACAAGATAAAAACCACTGGCACCATGGCAGAAAAACAGATACAGTTTTTTTTTTTAAAAGATAAAGGGTAAAATACTGTCTCTGCTGAAGTCAACAGCAAAAGTTACACTGCTTCAGTAGGGCCAGGATTTATCCCTAAGACTTGGATCAGTTAGGCACAAGTTGATTGCCACTGAAGCCTAGGGATGGCAGTGGGCTTCAGAGCCCAATCTCCAGCCCGAGCCGCAATTTCAAAGCTCAATGTGTGCTAATGGAGACTTCACAGGGTATGTCTGTGCAGCTGTTTATAGAGCACTAGCACAAGCCCTGCTAGCCTATGTCTGTCGACCTGGGCTGGGAGGCTTCCTCTCATGGGCTCCAAAATGCTGTGTAGACTTACTCTCTGAGGTCTCCATTCACACACGCTGAAGCATTTCTGATTTCGGAGTAGCAGCCGTGTTAGTCTGCATTTCTGAAGCACTAATCATCCCTAATTTCCCCATAAAATAAGACTCCTACTTGGTCAAGATACATGTCAACCAAAAAGGATAATAATCTTATATTTATATCATACCTTTCATCCAAAAGCATAATGGATCCCAACCCACTTTGAGTGAAATTCACCCCTGTACAGAGGCCCAGCACTAGGCCTATGTACCAATTACGTTTTGTTTTGATGGACAGGTATTCCCAAGGGTAAAGGGTGGCAGTTAAGGCTTAAATGGGACTTAAGTGGTGTGTAGAGCGTATGCTGCACGGGGGGCTAATTTTACCCTTTCTGAACTACACTGGAACCTTCTTGTAATGGGCTCAGTCCCAATGAAACTCCGTATATATAGGGTCAAATCCTGCAGCCCTAACCCATTGACTTAGTGCGAACATTTTCTGGGTAAGGACTGCAGGACAAGATAGTTCCACTGTATATACAACGAAGTATCATACAGCCACCTGTGGGATAAAAGAGTGGCAGGCAGGTGCAGGAGGACAGCCCGGTAAGCAGGCCCTACTCTTGAAAACAGTGCCAGGGTTGTATATAGAAAGAACCATTAGTAAAGGCATTTGAAGAAAAAAAAAATCTGTGATGTTTGTGAAAATTTTTACCGAGCTGACCTTTTAACACAACACTGTCAGACCCCAGAAATGTTAGTCGTCGTTCCCCAGTTAAGGGCATTGTCCCGTTGAGCCATTACATTATCCGCCTATAAAACGAAGAGTTTTCAGCTCTAAATAATAGCTCTGAGGGGGAAGCATAGAGGCCGCTCGCTGCCAGACCCCTTTGCAAGCATGAAATTCACTTCATTTAACAAACTCGCTCTGTAAAGTTTCACCACCATTTATTTGAGACGCAGTAATTTACATGTAAACACAGACGCCTGGGTGGTAAGGCACTTGGTGTGAGACCAGGCAAGGACACAAATCACCACTCAGATGGGCTCCAGCAGCCAGGCATTTCTGGGCTGTTTCTCCTTCAATCTTCTTGCCTAAGGAGCAGCTGATTCACAATGCGCCCCTGGCAGTATCTGCCACAGGCACAGATGCAGCCTCACTGCAGAGAAGTCCATTCCTCAGTATGAAACCTTGTCAGCGGGACACAGCTCCTGAAAAGCTAAACACGGACAGAAAGATTTGCTATTTCCCCAAACACATGGATGGCACAAGTGATGCTGAGACCAATTCCCTGGAGATACTGCTGCTGGGTTTCCTCTGTTCAAAAATAGGCAGGTAAAAGGCACAGGGCTTGGCTGTGAAGTGACCAGGTTTAGTGCTGGTTTCCTGCATTTAGAAACTATACTCCAATAAACCCAGGAGCACTGGCTCTGGGCCAGACAGGCTGGATAACCAAGTGAGGCTACTTCTGGAGCTGTGTATCCATTTTCTCAAGCAGGCAGTCTCTTTCCATGCACAGAATTGCACACATGGCCTGGGGCATTATGGAAGCAGCAGGAGGTTTTATATCTTCTGCTGAAATACTGGGGATTTATTGGCCACTGCTAGGGGCAGGCTACAGGGGATGAGGATGCAATGGGCTGCCCTGGGACGGGAAGTGCAGCTATTCCCATTCCTTAGGAAGCACTAAAAGAATGACATTGAAGAATACAGCAACTGGGGGGAGGGGGGGGAGGGAGGTGTAATTCTAAGGTGGGAAACATGCAGCCACTGAAGTGAGCTGCAGAGCAACAAGCAATCACAGGAAAGGATCTGGGTGGGGTGGGGTGTGGCTGAGGTGTGCCTAGAAGTACTCTGTGCCAGAAGGAAAGGAGCGGGCCAGCTGTGGATGCAGCAAGGGCACTTGTGCTCTCCTGAATCCAGCACAACAGGAACCACGACCCTTGTGAATTGTGTGAACCAAGCAAGGGGAAGTCTGGCCTGGGCTCCAGCACAATAAATAGATTCTCCCCAATAAACTCCCAGGCACAATCACCCTGGCAGGGGGCCTGTTAACCCTCGAGCCTGTAGCATTAGTTCAGCTCTAGCGAAAGCCCCACTGCACAGCACACGGAGACGGGGGAGGAAGGAGGCAGTGACATGCTGTAGCCTTGCAGGAGGCCTTGTCTGAAGAGACCTGAACTCCATGTGCCAGGGCGAGCAGAGCTGCTTTTGCTGGGCAGGCGGGCACACAGGTGGCTCATTTATCACAGCCAGCCCAGTTCTCACCCTGCACTACTCTCTACCACCACCGCCATCTTAAACCAACTGCCATATGAATGGCAGTCACCTAGCAGTGCCTGCCAGCACTTCAGAGAGCCCAAGGGCACTGGACACACTTGGCAAACCTCCGTGGAGGCCAGGAGCTCCAGCATGGCACTAAATGTGGCACCACTTCACCAGGGTCAGAAAATGGACCCACAGATTTTTCCAAAGCCCACTGGCAGCTCCCCAGTGACCCAGACATTCACATTTATACAAGCACCATTTAAAATGAGACCATCACGTCTCCTAGATTTAAAAAGATTTAAGAACTGCAGTTGTCCTCTGCCCTGGCTTGTGTAGAGAAGAGGCAGTGCAGGCAGCAAGTTAAAACCCCATCTGGTTGCTGACGATTGCACCGTCCCCATAAATAAACAATCAGACGCTCTGAACAGCTGCTGCACCCAGTCCATCATGTGCTCTTTCTGCCATTGAGCAGGCAAACGCTCTGGTCCTTTTCATCCAATTTCAGGTGTGTCCGGCTGAATTGCTTAATCAGGGTCCCCGGTATCAACGCCACCATGGCTATGGCCAGTAGCTTAAGCAACGTGCCCCAGGAGAAAATGGCATCCAGGGAGGTGATCTGCGAGAGGATGGCACCCGTCTGCACACAAATGAAGTTATAGGGGATCAGACCTGGAAGAGTCAGAGGGAGAATCCTGTTACTAGACAACCATCCCTAGTGCGTCTTCAGGATGGCTCCGGCTAGACACCCACAGATCCGTACTGCTCAGAGATGGCATGCAGGGTACAGTGTAACACACTGGTCAAAGGTCACCTCTCTGCAGCCCAGTGTGCTGACAAAGCTGAGAGCTGCACATGGTGGAATACAGCTCAGTGCCCCTGGAAGGGTCACTTTCGTTTGCTAGCACTACAGGGGACTAACCATTGTGAAGAAGGAGACAGGGACATAAGTAATGCCCCCTCTCTGCCCCTCCATCCTGGGGAAGCCTTTCTGGATAGGCTGCGCCCAGCCTCATCTAACACAGCTGGGTCCTGTCACCGAGAATGCTCCACTCCCAGCTCGTGACACAGCCAAGTGGCCAACCTGGCTGCAGCAGTGCAGTGGGCAATCTGCATCATATACACTGTACAGCACCTGGCGAGAGCACAGCACACATGGGGCTGGGGCCAGGGGTGAGTTTCTGCAGGGCCATCGTGTGGGTTTGTGCAAACAGGGGAGATTGTAGAAAACACTCGGGGTGGACAGTTGAGCCACAATGCCATCTCCCAGCACTCATTAAAAACCAATGGGCATCGGGACACCCGACGACAGCCGAGTTCTCTACAGGAACAGCCATTTCACCCTGGAAGAGGTAACAGTGTAAGGGCACGGACAGTAGCAAATCAGGAAACTAACACAGCCAAGTGACTGTTGCTGTGGGACCCTTAACGCTGGAATTCCTCAAGTGTAGCATGGTACGTTCTCAGGTTTGCTGGGTTCGAACAACAGCAAAGAGTAGGTTGGGTTTGATCCCTTCCTGAACACAGAGCCTGCTCGCCCCCAGCCCCAGCTCCTTACCGATAAGGACGGAGAAGAAGAACTGAGAAACCGGGATGTTCAGGATCGGAGATGCCAGGTTCAGAAACCAGTTTGGGGTCATGGGGAAAAGTCTCAGAAACAACAAGAAGAAAAATAAGCAGCTCCTGTTCTCCTCCACCTGCCATTGGACAAGAGAAACCAGGTTAGCACTGCCACTGCCTGTTACTGGCCAACTACTGCAGAGCCGAGACACCCAGTCTGACACGAGCAGAGGGTCAGGGCTTCATTTCAATAAGCCACAACGTAACATCAGCCCAGAATCAAAGCAAACCAGAGTAGCTTAGTACCACGGTATCCACATGCACCAGGATCAGCTTCGCCTGTGCAGCAGCTGCACCCAGTGAAAGTACAAGCTAACCTGGGGTGTGAAAGACCAGTGGAAAAGGGGGCCCATCACTGACGGACAGACATGATCTAAACCAGGGGTAGGCAACCTATGGCACACGTGCCGAAGGCAGCACACGAGCTGATTTTCAGTGGCACTCACACTGCCCGGGTCCTGGCTCTGCATTTTAATTTAATTTTAAATGAAGCTTCTTAAACATTTTAAAAACCTTATTTACTTTACATACAACAATAGTTTAGTTATATATTAGAGACTCAGAGAAAGAGACCTTCTAAAAACGTTAAAATGTATTACTGGCACCCGAAACCTTAAATGAGTGTGAATAAATGAAGACTCGGCACCCCACTTCTGAAAGGTTGCCTACCCCTGATCTAAACAAACACTTACACAAAGGGCAGCTGCATTCCCTGCATCTTACCCTGCTTTCCAGCAGCGCCATTCCACTAGTGAAAACTGGTTCCCAAGGTTACTATAATGGGTAGTCCTTAAAATTAAAAAGGCAGCCGGGTCACAGTGGGGAAGGGAAGGGTGAACATGCAACCTTACACTGTTAAGGAGATGCTCAAAGGACAGGGCTAAGTGAACCTTTTGCTATGTCCAGGCAGCAGCACTGGGAGAAAGCAGTAGGATGTGATCAGCCAGACATTCTCCACACCCTCGGGGCTTGCTCCTGCCAACACTTACTTGACTGACTCCACTCCCGCTAGGAAACACTCTGCCTGACAGCAGTGTTTTCAGGCTTGGGCCCTTAGTAACATGGCTGTTTGGAGTGTTCCCAGTGCTGTACATGGTCACTGATCAATTCTAACAGCACAATACAGCCTAAGGGAGGCTTTGCACTTAGTGGCCAGACTTTGGAGGGGTTAAAAAGGACAAAAAAGCCACAGCAAGCCCCTCCTTCCTGTACCAGGTACCTGCTGCCCCATGCCCCTTGGAGCCTATCAACCCCCTTAGCACAGTAGGCACTTGTCAGCTTGGCCAGCCACTACCCCATGCTCCACTGACTCTTGGTGCTGCAGGCTAAGGAGCCACTGCCATTCCTGTGCAGACCCCGCAGGGCACAGTTCAAAGTAGCATCGGTCTCTCACCCCCCGGCCGGCTCCAAGCTGCATTCTCCACAATATTATTCTGCAGTTAAAACCAGTCTAAAGCTCCTGTGCAGCAAACGTCTTCAGTCAACCTACAGCCTTTGCTCTATTTAACAGACACAAGGCTAAGCGGGTTGGCTTAAAGCAGCTTCCAGCCCTTGTAATGCCTTAGATCATTTTAAGGATTTGTATCAATTTAAACTGCAAAACAAAAGCAGCCTCCCCATATGCTCCCAGAGAGTCCTAGGGGCGGATGGCAGGTGGGCTGGACAGCAGGCATGGACAGGCGGGGCACCAAGTCAGGTGGTCCCTGGGCCAGAGCTGATTTTTAAATGTGAATACGGGAACTGAATCTACGCCAAGTTTCTGTTTGCAGAATTCAGCCATTATTGCTTGAGAGCTCAGAGTATCCCACCCTTCCTAAGTGTCCACTGCATTTTATTCTTGTCAGTCGTACTGGTCAAGCAGGGTTACGGCAGAACGAACTACTATCTTCCTGGGCATCAAAGTTACTTTCCAAGTTCCAGCTAGTTACACCTGCCTTCAAAGAGGTTGCTAAGGCATCTCTGAAGGCCCAATTTGGCCTGCTGGTGACGATGCATGAGAAAGCAGAGCCCAGCTGGACTCTCAGAACCCAGGGTGCGTTTACATTTGAAAGGAGCAGAGAGAGACTGACACACAAACACAGAACCCCCTGGGGCCACTCTTCCAATTCCTTTTCAAAGCAAACTGGGCTGATGCTAGAGGGCACTACCATGCAGGAGTACCTACTCCATTATCCAAGGGATAACTGCTGTGGTTAGTTCTCCCTCTGAAAAGCCCATGCTGCTTACTTTCTGGGTCCACTGGACTGATTCCAAAGCCAGAAGGACAACAACAGCCATGGTGGTAGGACACAGGGAACTAAAGAACCACAAATGCAGGCCCTGGGCTAAGAAGGGGCTGTAGGATCACAGCTCAGCTCTGCTTCACTCAGCCCGGGGGTTTGTCCCCATGCCTTGAGCAGAGGGGCTAGCAGCAGGGATCTCTTTACCTTTCTTTGCAGCATGGCCACTTTATCAGGAAACCAGTAGACTACAAACTGTTTCCCAAAGGCCCTGGAGAGCAGGTAACAGCAGGTGGCACCCACAGAAGTCAAAGCAGAGCACAGCAAGAGCCCCATCCATGGTCCAAACAGAGCGCCAGCGAGGATGTTCTGGTAGAACAAAAGCAGGGAGTGAGACCTTATGAATAAGAGACTGGACAAAAGCGTTCAGCAACGTGTACACCAGGGGTCGGCAACCTACGGCACGCGTGCCAAACATGGCACACGAGCCGATTTTCGGTGGCACGCCGCTGCCTGCCGCAGTCCCAGCCCCACTCGGCCCCCCCCGCCCACCGCTCTCCCCTGCAGGGGCAGGAGGCAGAAGCTTGGTCCTGCGGCAGCCAAGCTCCCACTCCCCCGCTTCTTCCCCCAACGTGGTGCGTTCCTGCCCCTCCTCCTCCCCCTCCCTCCGGGGAAGGGGGGCGGAGCCGAGCCGCAGCGTGCTCGCTGCTCCGTAGAGGAGACAGAGAAGAGGTAGGGACGGGGCCTTGGGGAAGCGGGTGGAACAGGGCATATCCCTTCCAGCCCCCTGCCCTGAGCCGCTCAGGGCAGGGGGCTGGGAGCACCCCCACGAGCCGAGCACCCCAGCCCTCACCCCTGAACCCCCA
>QXTE01000036.1:12170378-12304350 GCA_003942145.1 Platysternon megacephalum | reverse complement strand
CCTTCTGCCCTGTACCCCCACACGCCCCCAGCCCTCTGCCCTGTACCCCTGAACTCCCCCACACCCCCAGCCTTCTGCCCTGCACCTCCACACACACCCCCCAGCCCTCATCCCTGCCCCCCTCCTCCCCCCCAGGTCTGGGGTCCCAGCTGCCAGCCCCATGCCTTTTAAAAGATCAGCATTTTAATTTAATTTTAAATGAAGCTTCTTAAACATTTTGAAAACCTTGTTTACTTTACATACAACAATAGTTTAGTTATATAATATAGACTTATAGCGAGAGACCGTCTAAAAAACGTTAAAATGTATTACCGGCATGTGAAACCTTAAATTAAAGTGAATAAATGAAGACTCGGCACACCACTTCTGAAAGGTTGCCTACCCCTGGTGTACACAATCACAGCCAGCCCAACCCTCCTCTGGCTACATGGGTGGCTTGATGGGGACCCAGCCATTCCCTTTGCTCCCACAGGGACACAGCTTCGCTGCCTGTCCTGGACTTTCTGTATTAAAGTCCCAGAGAGAGGATCTCCCATCCAGACAAGGCAGAGAGTTTGGGGACAGTGTCAGTCATTCCAAAGAGAGAAGCTCTGTCACCTTCGCGCAAGATGCCAGGCACATCTGGGGCAGGGAACCACCTAGCTCAGTTGTGGCCTCCGAGTGCCACCATAACACAAACGGTTAAAACCCATGGCTCATTCTAGAAGCTACACCAGTGCAGGAGAGCAGTGTCTGAACTGACCACTGCAGTCTCAGTCCTTGAGTCAGGGAGCTCAGCTGCCTTAGGGAGGAGACTCACTCGGTTCCTCCCTTGGTCCCTGAATTCCAGGGCTTGAAAGGCACCTGGCTCAGGTGACCTAAAGCATTTGCACAGTGCAGCCAGCAACTTAGCAGAGGTTGTCTCATGGATGCCTCCCTTCCCATTTGTGATCAGACAATAGGCCCAGGCCAACCACCACCTCTGCTGACATGGAATGGTAATAGCATGGGAATATTTAGAACTTATCTAAAGCTATTCACGGTGGCAGAAACCAGGATGAACCAGAATCATGTACATCAGTAAAGTGCTTGAGCACCGCACAACAGTCTGATTGAAAACCAGCTCTACCCAAACTCAACCAGGCGCACAGTAAGTGGATTACTAACAGATCGCCAAGTGCAATCATTGGGTGGGATCCAACAGAGACTGGACCTCAGCCCAAGGCTGTTCAATATTAATATTTTTATCAACAATTTAGAGATAAATATAGAGTCACTGTAGATATTGTATATGGAAAAACTGGTTGTTTAGTAAATAATGAGGGCGGGGAGGGTGGGGGTCATACAGAGCCAACAGGATCACTTGGTAAATTGGGCGCGATCAGAAACAATACGTTTGAATATGGCCAAATGTAAGGTCACATCTATAAACAAAGAATGTCAGTCACATGGCCCGTGGGACCGTAGCCTGAAAGCAGTGACTCTGAATAGGACTTGGAGGTCATTAAACTGAGCATGAGCTGACAGTGCGAGGCTTTGCCCCTTGGAGGTATAACCAGGGGAACAGAAAGGAGCAAGGATGAGCTTCTCCCTATAGCGTTGACACTAAACCTTGATGGTTCACCCCCCGTAGTGTTTTGTATCTACCTCTGGCTAGTAGGTCTAGTCCCCAGGCTAGGGGTGTGCAATGAATTTCTCTAACTCCCAGAGAGGAGTCCTGTTCACCTGGAAGCAAGATGATAGGCCAGGACAGGGGGTTAAATGGTGACCCCAATAAACGAGAGAGCCCAGTGAATGGGCTAAGACCCTATGGCAAATCCCAGCTTTGGAAAGTCTGGTGAAGGAAAAGGAACAGAGAATGCTACAGAGTGGAGTGGGTGCATACCAGAAAGCTGGAGCCGGGGATGGCGAAGGACTGCTTGTAGAGGTAGGCAGCACAGAACAGCAGCAGCACATAGCTCTGGTGCTCTTGCTTATAATACTGTAGAAACTCTGCAAGCTCTCGCAGCTCCTCCAAGTCTGATGGGAACTTGAGTGACCTGAGAAGGAAGAGGGAGACCCAACTAAAATGATAAATCCTTGACACGCCAAGCACCTCTCAGACATATTCTGCACACATTAACAAACGGACAGCCAAAATATCTTCACCACATTTTACAAATGGGGAAACTGAGGCAGGTTAAGTTACTTCAGGTCAGAGGAACTCTGTGGCAAACTGTCTAGTGACCTAATTTCCCCCTAAGCTGCGTGGCCACACAGCAGGCTATAAAGATCCATGCAGGCATGCAGCCACAGGGGCCTGGAGAGGTGAGAGGTAGGGGGTGGGCGGGGAGGGGAGCAAGTTGGGGCGTGCAGGGCTGCTGGCAGGGAGAGGCGCCTCTCCCCCAGCCCCAGGGCTGCTGCGGTGAGAGGCGGGGGAAGAAGAGGGAGTCCCCTCTCCCCCCCCCCGCCCCNGGCGTGCAGGGCTGCTGGCAGGGAGAGGCGCCTCTCCCCCAGCCCCAGGGCTGCTGCGGTGAGAGGCGGGGGAAGAAGAGGGAGTCCCCTCTCCCCACCGCAGCCCCGGGGCAGCCTGCACCCCAAACCCCTCATCCCTGGCCCCACCCCAGAGCCACACCCCCAGCTGGAGCCCTCACCCCAACCCTCTGGCCCAGCCCTGAGCCCCTCATCCCCAGCCCCACCTCACCCCCAGCCAGAGCCCTCACCCCCGCACCCACCATCTGCCCCAGCCCTGAGCCCCCTCCTGCACTCCAAATCCCTCATCGCCAGCCCCACCCCAGAGCCTGCACCCTAACCCTGATCCCCCTCCCACTCTCCGAACCCTTTGGCCCCACCCCCGCTGTGACGGGTTGGATCACAGAAACCCCCTTGGGAGCTGCCAACTGATGTGCAAAGGCTACCTCTGTTCTTGTTCTCCCTGCCAGCTCAGTGGCTTCAGCTCCCCGTCTTGGTGAAGCCAGACACACCCGTCTGCTCCAGCACAGACTCAGGGGCTGAATCACCTGTCCCAAACCTGCAGGTTTACCTGAGAACAGCTCACAGAAGTGTGCTTGCCCTTACCACTCAGATGCCCAATTCCCAATGGGGTCTAAACCCAAATAAACCCATTTTACCCTGTATAAAGCTTATACAGGGTAACCTCATAAATTGTTCGCCCTCTATAACACTGATAAAGAGATATGCACAGTTGTTTGCTCCCCCAGGTATTAATACATACTCTGAGTTAATTAATAAGTAGAAAGTGATTTTATTAAATACAGAAAGTAGGGTTTAAGTTATTCCAAGTAGTAACAGACAGAACAAAGTAAGTCACCAAGCAAAATAAAATAAAATGCGCAAATCTATGTCTAATTGCACTAAATACAGATAAGATCCTCACCAGTTCCAAAATGTTCCCTTTTACAGGCTAATCTTCTTTTAGCCTGGGTCCAGCAGTTACTCACACCCCCTGTAGTTACTGGCCTTTGTTCCAGTTTCCTTCGAGTACCCTGGGGGGATGGAGAGGCTCCTTCTTTAGCCAGCTGAAGACAACATGGAGGGGTCTCCCACGGGTTGAAATAGACTGTCTCTTGTGGGTGGAGACCCCCTCCTCACCCTCTGTAGAATCCAGTCACAAAATGGAGATTCGGAATCACACGGGCAGGTCACATGCCCATGCATGACTCAGAACTTGCAGGTAGCAGCCATTACCCACATGGTATCTTGCATGTCTCCAGGAAGACTTCTTACGTGGATTGGAGCATTCCAAGATGCATTGTTCCCCAAATGCTTCCCGATCGGGTACTTAACCTAGTGAATTCCTCCCTAAAGCAGCTGACCCAATGCCTCACAAAGCTTACTTAGAGATCAAGCAAGTATACAACCCATATTCTTAACCTCAAGTACAAAATGATATATGTGTACAAAAAGGATGAATAGATATAGTAGACCATGACCTTTACAGAGATATGTTACCTGGCACAGGCAGCACAAAACATATTCCAGTTATGTCATATTCCCACAAAGCCTTATGGGAGGTACCATCGCACCCGCCACAATCACCTCCATATTGGTGCACATAAAATTAATTCCGCACATGGATATAAAAAATTACAGGGAACATTGCTAGTGACTCAAGGACATTCTCATTTGAACTCTAGAGTTCCTAGGAAATCCACCAGCAGGCTTTACACCAACATAGGCCTTTTCTAAAGGTGAACAGCAATGCTACATTGCAGAGCAAGCTCCTGCTTTACCTATGCAGTGCACTCACTCGGCTTGACAAACATTCCCATGACCGACCTTTGGTATTGCTCAGCGGACCCAGCCAGCCTGCATAGAACAAGCTGAAACAGTCAGAACAAGAAAGCTTTCCCTACCTGGTCTTCAGCAAACTGAAAATTAACAGTACTGTTTGCATCCAACCTGGAGCATTCATCTCCTAACCTGAAGCAGGACTGAAAACAGCATCCAGGGCATCGCTAGATGGGACTGGAGCTAGTGCACAGATCACCATGCTGCGTGCAAGCAGCCAACATTCCTCACAGAGGTGGTGGTGGAGGCACCAGTGCCAGGATCTCTTGGTCACCATGGCACTGACTATCCCAGGTTGCTGCTGGCCCGACTCATACCGCTGGCTGCACTCTGGATCCGGTGTTTGGGCTGAGTATGGAGGTATGACAACTGGAGATTTTACCCATGACAGAGACCGACTGTTGCCTCCTGCGATTTGAGGTTGGGGCTAGGCACTTCGATGGCCCTTCCTCAGAGATTAATTGGACCTGGTCATTTCTTGAGGAAGAATATTGTTCACCATTGTTCACCAATATTGGAACACCATTCTGCTGGTTGAATAGTACTGTATGACGATCTTTTAACTTCCACTACTGGTTAAGTGCTGTGTGCATCTTCCTTATTGGTTTCCACCTCACAGATCATCATGGTTTACATCTCTCCTCTGGCAACTGATGGAGAAAGCTCAAGTGGCAGAAAACTCACACTGAATTGGACAAATTGCTTCATAACATATCTTGAAATCTCATGCTGTGGGTGTGCAAAAGTTTCTTTGCTTCCACCACTGAATCCACTAAGGGTAGGTCTACACTACCCACCGGATCGGCGGGCAGTGATCGATCCAGCGGGGGGGCGTCGATTGATCGTGTCTAGTCTAGACGCGATAAATCGACTCCCGAGTGCTCTCCCGTCGACTCCTGTACTCCACCGCTGCGAGAGGCGCAGGCAGAGTCAACGGGGGAGTGGCAGCAGTTGACTCACCGCGGTGAAGACACTGCGGTGAGTAGATCTAAGTACGTCGACTTCAGCTACGTTATTCACGTAGCTGAAGGTGCATAACTTAGATCGATCCCCCCCAGTGTAGACCAGGCCTAAGTCTCAATCAGATGATTTATGCTGATGAATGAAGGAATAGGAAACAGCTGTTATTCACTAAGCAACAAAACTCCAACACACCAAGCAGATTCCAACGGAATCACCTGCTTCTGTGGCTGCAGAGTGATTTCTGGAGAATTCAAACACAATTGTCTCAGTTGGATGTTATAGACTCAGACTTTAAGGTCAGAAGCAGGGCTTTGGAGCGGAGCCCGGAGCTGAAGCGCGGACCAGTAGGTTTTTGCCTGGAGCTGGAGCGGAGCAATTCAAAACTTTGATTGCTCCAAATCCCTGATCTTCTAGTCTGACCTCCTGCACAACACAGGCCACATAATCTCACCCATCCACTCCCGTAACAAACCCTGACCTATATCTGAGCTACTGAAGTCCTCAACTTGTGGTTTAAAGACTTCAAGGTGCAGAGAATCCTCCATCAAGTGACCCGTGCCCCACGCTGCAGAGGAAGGTGAAAAACCCCCAGGGCCTCTGCCAATCAGCCCTGGAGGAAAATTCCTTCCCGACCCCAAATATGGCAATCAGCTAAACCCTGAGCATGGGGGCAAGACTCACCAGCCAGACACCCAAGAAAGAATTCTCTGTAATAACTCAGATCCCACCCTATCGTCCCATCACAGGCCATTGGGCATATTTATTGCTAATAGTCAAAGATCAATTAATTGCCAAAATTAGACTATCCCATCATACCATCCCTTCCATAAACTTATCAAGCTTAGTCTTGAAGCCAGATATGTCTTTTGTCTCCACTGCTCCCCTTGGAAGGCTATTCCAAAACTTCACTCCTCTGATGGTTAGAAACCTTCGTCTAATTTCAAGTCTAAACTTCCTGATGGCCAGTCTATATCCATTTGTTCTTGTGTCCACATTGGTACTGAGCTTAAATAACTCCTCTCCCTCCCTGGTATTTATCCCTCTGATATATCTCCCCTCAGCCTTCTTTTGGTTAGGCTAAACAAGCCAAGCTCTTTTAGTCTCCTTTCATAGGACAGGTTTTCTATTCCTCGGATCATCCTAGTAGCCCTTCTTTGTACCTGTTCCAGTTTGAATTCATCCTCCTTAAACATGGGAGACCAGACCTGCACACAACATTCCAGATGAGGTCTCACCAATGCCTTGTATAACGGTACTAACTCCTCCTTACCTCTACTGGAAATACCTCGCCTGATGCATCCCAAGACCACATTAGCTTTTTTCACAGCCATATCACATTGGTGGCTCAGTCATCCTGTGATCAACCAATACTCCGAGGTCCTTCTCCTCCTCTGTTGCTGGCAAGTGATGCGTTCCCAGTTTATAACAAAAATTCGTATTATTAATCCCTAAATGCATGACCTTGCACTTTTCACTATTAAATTTCATCCTATTACTCCAGTTTACAAGGTCATCCAGATCTTCCTGTAGGACAGGGGTCGGCAACCTTTCTGAAGTGGTGTGCCGAGTCTTCATTTATTCACTCTAATTTAAGGTTTCGCGTGCCAGTAATACATGTTAATGTTTTTAGAAGGTTTCCTTCTATAAGTCTATAATATATAACTAAACTATTGTTGTATGTAAAGTAAATAAGGTTTTTAAAATGTTTAAGAAGCTTCATTTAAAAATAAATTAAAATGCAGAGCCCCCCGGACCGGTGGCCAGGACCCAGGCAGTGTGAGTGCCACTGAAAATCAGCTCACGTGCCGCCTTCGGCACACATGCCATAGGTTGCCTACCCCTGCTGTAGGATATCCCGGTCCCTCTCCGTATTGGCAATACCTCCCAGCTTCGTGTCATCGGCAAACTTTATTAGCACATTCCCATTTTTTGTACCAAGGTCAGTAATAAAAAGATTAAATAAGATTGGTCCCAAAACCGATCCCTGAGGAACTCCACTAGTAACCTCCTTCCAGCCTGACAGTTCACCTTTCAGTATGACCCGTTGTAGGCTCCCCTTTAACCAGTTCCTTATCCACCTTTCAGTTTTCATATTGATCCCCATCTTTTCCAATTTAGCTAATAAATCCCCATGTGGAACCGTATCAAATGCCTTACTGAAATAGACGTATTAGATCCACTGCATTTCCTTTGTCTAAAAAATCCGTTACCTTCTCAAAGAAAGAGATCAGGTTGGTTTGGCACGATCTACCTTTTGTAAAACCATGCTGTATTTTGTCCCAATTAACATTGACCTCAATGTCCTTAACTACTTTCTCCTTCAAAAATTTTTCCAAGACCTTGCATGCTACAGATGTCAAACTAACAGGCCTGTAGTTACCTGGATCACTTTTTTTCCCCTCTCTTAAAAATAGGAACTACGTTAACAATTCTCCAGTCATACGGTACAACCCCTGAGTTTACAAATTCATTAAAAATTCTTGCTAATAGGCTTGCAATTTCATGTGCCAGTTCCTTTAATATTCTTGGATGAAGATTATCTGGGCCCCCCGATTTAGTCCCATTAAGCTGTTTGTCATCCTACCATTATCCCAAAGCTCCTCATTAAAGACTGAGGCAAAGTATTTGTTTAGATATTGGGCCATGCCTAAATTATCCTTAACCTCCACTCCATCCTCAGTGTTTAGCGGTCCCACTCTACACGGCTTTTGGCCTCTCTCACTTTATCCCTCGGAGTGAAAGATGGGCGGGATCAGCAATGAAAGCTTTCTGCTTTTTCTTAATCATCTCTCTGAGATGCTTACTCATCTAGCTTGGTCTACAATGTTAAGACAGCCACACTCATTCCAGTCCAAGGGCTGTTGGTATCACTGTGTTCCACAATCTACTCTTTGGACTAGCATCCGACCTGACTGGGGAAGACCAGCAGGTGACACTTGTCCATTGTTGTCTGAAACACCCATAAAATGCAACGCAGTTAAAGAGATATGCATTGGAGGAGAAGGTATTTGTACTTGCGTCTGTCTTTGTAGTGTTTGTTTCTGTAGAGGCCAGTAGGGGCAGACTGCTGACTGCCGGCCGAGAGGGCAGCCGAGCCCTGATTAGGGGGCGGAGCTTGGCTGAGGAGGGGCCCTATAAAAGCGGCCNGTAGGATATCCCGGTCCCTCTCCGTATTGGCAATACCTCCCAGCTTCGTGTCATCGGCAAACTTTATTAGCACATTCCCATTTTTTGTACCAAGGTCAGTAATAAAAAGATTAAATAAGATTGGTCCCAAAACCGATCCCTGAGGAACTCCACTAGTAACCTCCTTCCAGCCTGACAGTTCACCTTTCAGTATGACCCGTTGTAGGCTCCCCTTTAACCAGTTCCTTATCCACCTTTCAGTTTTCATATTGATCCCCATCTTTTCCAATTTAGCTAATAAATCCCCATGTGGAACCGTATCAAATGCCTTACTGAAATAGACGTATTAGATCCACTGCATTTCCTTTGTCTAAAAAATCCGTTACCTTCTCAAAGAAAGAGATCAGGTTGGTTTGGCACGATCTACCTTTTGTAAAACCATGCTGTATTTTGTCCCAATTAACATTGACCTCAATGTCCTTAACTACTTTCTCCTTCAAAAATTTTTCCAAGACCTTGCATACTACAGATGTCAAACTAACAGGCCTGTAGTTACCTGGATCACTTTTTTTCCCCTCTCTTAAAAATAGGAACTACGTTAACAATTCTCCAGTCATACGGTACAACACCTGAGTTTACAAATTCATTAAAAATTCTTGCTAATAGGCTTGCAATTTCATGTGCCAGTTCCTTTAATATTCTTGGATGAAGATTATCTGGGCCCCCCGATTTAGTCCCATTAAGCTGTTTGTCATCCTACCATTATCCCAAAGCTCCTCATTAAAGACTGAGGCAAAGTATTTGTTTAGATATTGGGCCATGCCTAAATTATCCTTAACCTCCACTCCATCCTCAGTGTTTAGCGGTCCCACTCTACACGGCTTTTGGCCTCTCTCACTTTATCCCTCGGAGTGAAAGATGGGCGGGATCAGCAATGAAAGCTTTCTGCTTTTTCTTAATCATCTCTCTGAGATGCTTACTCATCTAGCTTGGTCTACAATGTTAAGACAGCCACACTCATTCCAGTCCAAGGGCTGTTGGTATCACTGTGTTCCACAATCTACTCTTTGGACTAGCATCCGACCTGACTGGGGAAGACCAGCAGGTGACACTTGTCCATTGTTGTCTGAAACACCCATAAAATGCAACGCAGTTAAAGAGATATGCATTGGAGGAGAAGGTATTTGTACTTGCGTCTGTCTTTGTAGTGTTTGTTTCTGTAGAGGCCAGTAGGGGCAGACTGCTGACTGCCGGCCGAGAGGGCAGCCGAGCCCTGATTAGGGGGCGGAGCTTGGCTGAGGAGGGGCCCTATAAAAGCGGCCGCCCAGCCAGGCAGCGGCACAGCTGCGANAAGCCTCCCCTGGGATAGTGATCGGGGTGTGCTATAGACCGCCGGGATCTACCCTGGATATGGATAAAGAACTCTTTAATGTTTTTAAGGAGGTCAATACTAGTAGGAACTGTATGATAATGGGAGACTTTAACTTCCCAGATATAGATTGGGGAATAAACGCGAGTAATAATCATAGGGCTCAGCTTTTCCTAGATGTGATAGCTGATGAATTCCTTCATCAAGTAGTTACTGAACCGACGAGGGGGGATGCCATTTTAGATTTGGTTTTGGTGAGTAGTGAGGACCTCGTTGAGGAAATGGTTGTAGGGGACAACCTTGGCTCGAGTGATCATGAGCTAATTCGGTTCAAACTAAATGGAAGGATAAACAAAAATGCATCTGAGACTAAGGTTTATGATTTCAAGAGGGCTAACTTTACTAAATTAAGGCAGCTAGTTAAGAAAGTGGATTGGACAAACATATTTAGAGATCTAAAGGCGGAAGAGGCGTGGGATTATTTTAGGTTGAGGTTGCAGGAACTGTCTGAGGCCTGTATCCCGAGAAAGGGAAAAAGGGTTGTAGGTAGCGGTTTTAGACCGGACTGGATGAGCAAGCGTCTCAGAGGGGTGATTAAGAAAAAACAGAAGGCGTATAAACAGTGGAAGATGGGAGGGATCAGCAAAGAAACCTACCTTATGGAGGTCAGAGGGTGTCGGGATGCGGTTAGAAAGGCCAAAAGCCGGGTGGAGATAGATCTTGCGAAGGGAATTAAAAACAATAGTAAAAGGTTTTTTAGCCATATAAATAGGAAGAAATCCAAGAAAGAAGAAGTGGGACCGCTTAAGAATGGAGACGGGGTGGAGATTAAGGATCATCTAGGCATGGCACAATATCTAAACCAATATTTTGCCTCGGTATTTAATGAGGCTAATGAAGGGCTTGGGAATAGTGGCGGCGTGACTGATGGGAATGAAGGGGGGGGGGTAGACATTACAGTATCCGAGGTACGAGCCAAACTTGAACAGCTTAACGGCAGTAAATCGGGCGGCCCGGATGACCTTCATCCTAGAATATTAAAAGAATTGGCGAGTGAAATTGCGAGCCCGTTAGCGATAATTTTTAATGAATCCCTAAACTCGGGTGTTGTACCGTTTGACTGGAGATTAGCTAATGTAGTTCCTATATTCAAGAAGGGGAAAAAAAGTGACCCGGGTAACTACAGGCCTGTTAGTTTAACATCTGTAGTGTGCAAAGTCATGGAAAAAATATTGAAGGAGAGAGTAGTTACGGACCTTGAGGTCAATGGCAATTGGGACAAATTACAACATGGTTTTACGAAAGGTAGATCGTGCCAAACCAACCTGATCTCCTTCTTTGAGAAAGTAACAGATTTTTTAGATAAGGGAAATGCGGTGGATCTGATATATCTTGATTTCAGTAAGGCGTTCGATACGGTACCGCATGAAGAATTACTGGGTAAATTGGAAAGGATGGGGATCGAAATGAAATTCCGGAGGTGGATAAAGAACTGGTTAAAGGGGAGACTGCAGCGGGTCGTACTGAAAGGGGAGCTGTCGGGTTGGAGGGAGGTTACCAGTGGAGTTCCTCAGGGTTCGGTTTTGGGTCCGATGTTATTCAATCTATTTATCGCTGACCTCGGAACCAAAAGTAGGAGTGGGCTGATAAAGTTTGCGGATGACACGAAGTTGGGAGGTATTGCCAATTCGGAGAAGGATAGGGATATCCTCCAGGGAGATTTGGATGACCTTGTAAACTGGAGTATTAGTAATAGGATGAAATTTAATAGTGAGAAGTGTAAGGTTATGCATCTAGGGATGACTAACAAGAATTATAGTTATAGGCTGGGGACGCACCAGTTGGAAGTAACGGACGAGGAGAAGGACCTCGGAGTCCTGGTTGATCGCAGGATGACTATGAGTCGGCAATGTGATGTGGCCGTTAAAAAGGCTAATGCGGTCTTGGGATGCATTAGGCGAGGTATTTCTAGTAGAGATAAGGAGGTGCTAGTCCCGTTATACAAGGCGCTGGTGAGACCTCATTTGGAGTACTGTGTGCAGTTCTGGTCTCCCATGTTTAAGAAGGATGAATTTAAACTGGAAAGGGTACAGAGAAGGGCCACTAGGATGATCCGAGGAATGGAAAGCCTGTCGTATGAAAGGAGACTTGAGGAGCTCGGTTTGTTTTCCTTAACCAAAAGAAGGTTGAGGGGAGATATGATTGCTCTCTTTAAATATATCAGAGGGATCAATATCAGGGAGGGAGAGGAATTATTTCGGCTCAGTGCTAATGTGGATACGAGAACAAATGGATATAAATTGGCAGTTGGGAAGTTTAGGCTTGAAATTAGGCGAAGGTTTCTAACCGTCAGAGGAGTGAAATACTGGAACGGCCTACCGAGGGAAATAGTGGGGGCGAAAGACCTCTCCGGCTTTAAGATTAAGCTTGATAAGTTTATGGAGGGAATGGTTTGATAGGATAACTTGATTTACACAATAGGTCAATAATGTGCCACCGCTGGTAGTTAGTACCGATGGTAAATGTTGGGATATTGAAAGTCTTTTTCCTGAGTGTCTGGATGGAGAATCTTGCCCGCATGCTCGGGGTTCCGCCATATTTGGGGTCGGGAAGGAATTTTCCTCCAGGGTAGATTGGCAGAGGCCCTGGAGGTTTTTCGCCTTCCTCCGCAGCATGGGGCAGGGGTCGCTTGCTAGAGGATTATCTGCTGCTTGAAGTCGTTAAATCAAGATTTGGGGACTTCAACAGCTGAGTCAAGGGTGAGAGTTATTTCAGGAGTGGGTGGGTCAACTCTTGTGGCCTGCATCATGCAGGAGGTCAGACTAGATGATCATAATGGTCCCTTCTGATCTTAAGATCTATGATTCTATGATGATCTACTATCACTGTCATCAACAAAGTGCATATAGGAAACAAATTATTGTCAACCATACAAAACCTACATGGTTATCAGGATTTGTTCCATCTTGGGGAAACTCTGTTACAGAGGAAGATAAAATGAGCTTAAGAGACAGACACCCATTCTTAGATATCATGGCCTGAATCCCGTCTCAGAGCCAATGTGTTAATTCACTCGGAGAGAGAAAAATCAAGGGGACACATTCAAGCCTCCCGCCTTTTGTCTTACCTCTGGGCATCTGTTTGCCCCTCTTCTCTCTGAAAAATTAAAAGAACGTCCAGCCCTCTGCTGGCCTACACAGTTCATTTAAAGAATACCACATCCTTTCTACAGAGCCA
Organism: Platysternon megacephalum; assembly: GCA_003942145.1. NCBI lineage: Eukaryota > Metazoa > Chordata > Testudines > Platysternidae > Platysternon > Platysternon megacephalum. The sequence goes on along the minus strand of QXTE01000036.1, from coordinate 12,291,386 downwards.
GATAGCAGTCTGGAAGATGTCAGTCTGTGCGAGGGGCCACACACTGGCATTCCAGTTCCAGAGGGGAGTCCACATCCCTACACATATCTCATCATCAGGGTGGATAAAAATCGATGATTTAAAAAAAGGTTTTTTCCCCTCAAAAACATTTTCTCACAAAAATCCGATCTAAAGATGTTTTAATTAAGATATCTTTGAGCTATAATGTATCTCATCATGGAACAGGGATTATAAATTCTAATACTATAGTATGAGACAATATATTCTTGTAACGTTTAAGAATAGTTTTGTAAATGAGTTCCAATAGTTCATGGATTAGGGACACAATCTTATGGGGTTCCAGGGGCTTCTGTATAGATTAGGTTAATATTTCTATCTACCTAATGGAACTCAGTGCTCAGTCTAGAAGATACCATCAGAGATGCTTAATTTTGCAGTTCTCAAACTGTGGATTTGTGTCTCCAGAGATTATATGCTTTTTAACAGCAAAAAATGTTTTTAAATAAATCAATAAATAATATAGAAGTGAGAAATAACAGACCTCAACCCTATTGTCCCTCTGCAAATTTGTGTACACAGAGTCAATCCCTTACCTCTCTCTAAAAGTACAAAGTTTCAAAAAGTTCAATGAATAGAAGCTTGTTGGGGGCAGAATAGATCTGGACAAGGAGAAGAAGTCTGGAGATAAATGTGAGAAAGGAGGACAGGCAGTAGAAACAAAAGTGAAACTGGTTGAGCAGCATATTCCAGAAGTCTTGAGGTCTTTCTGAGTGTAGCCTTCATTGATTTGAGATCTACCATACCATTCTCTCACTAGAAGGGAAAACCTATAATGGCAGCAGGCCGTAAAAGAGACCCAGTTTGTGAATAAGAACCATTCAAGAAATACATGTTTGCTGATGATGTTTTAAAGAAAGGCATACCAGTGAACTGGTGGAAGTCACTTAAGCACTTGGGTTCAGAGACTGATGAAGTGATAATCTCACTTTTAACAGCAGTAGCTACTTCTGCTGGTGTAGAAAGAATATTTTCTTCCTTTGGACTAATTCATTCCAAATTGAGAAATCGTTTGGGACCTGAAAAAGCAGAAGCGCTTGTTTTTCTTTTCCAGATTATGAACAAACAGGAAAATGAAGATGAAGACGACTGAGTTAGCTGAAGAAGCCAATATTTTAAGTTTTTCATGTTGACCTGGCTGACAGTCGATTTAATTTTTGTTTTTGTGTTGCTTTTTTAAATATTTCATTTAACTATCTTAGTTAAAAACAATTTTAACAAAAATAAACCTGATTTTAAAAAACCTGAATGTTTAACTAACTTCAAAAATCCATATGCTTGTTTTGTTAAAATATTGTGTGTTTGATGTTGAAGAAAAAAATCCAGAATACATAACATTGCTGTTTTAGTTAAATAAAACCATTTAAATGTCCTGTCTGGTGATGTTCTCCTCCTAATACAGCATGGCAAGAAAATCCTCCAAATATTAATGATTAACCTGTTGAATTGGAGATAGTTCACCTCCCAATGACTTCATAAATATCTGCTTCAATTACCTTTGGTAAATGAAATAACCAAACAATCATTCATTTTCTGATATAGCTGTAAAACTAATCTGAAAAGTTTTCAAAATTAATCACTTAAAAAAAAACCCCTACATCTCTGACTTGTGAAGAATATGTATTAAGATTATAACAACCAACAAGAATGCACTTTTATGTAGAAATCCATGATTAAATCGAGTCTTCCGGACTAGTGATTTAAATCAATTTGATTTAAATCAAATTCACCCTGCTCATCATTAAAGGAGTTTTCACTGTGTACATGCACATGTTTTTCACTTGCCATGCTCCACAACAGCGTTCTACCCTTGACAGTCAGACCTCTTCACACCTTATTAGCAAAATAACATTAAGCTAAAGAGAGTCACTGGTCTGTACAAGTCACTGGTTTCATCCCTGGCAGCAAGGCATGAGCAGGTCTTCAACAGGGTCAGATCCTCAACTGGTATGAATTGTCCTTGCTCCATTGACCTCCGTGGAGCTGACAATTTGAACCAGCTGAGGTTCTGCCCCAAAGAGCACAGGGGCCTGGAGAACAAACTCAGGTAACACATAGCAAATGGTATGTTAGAATCCACAGTTAAGTGATGCAATGAGAGCTGGTACCTGTGGGTAGGGTGGGCTATTGCTTGCTTTTACTTGTTTTCTGGGTGGTAATTCCTGGTTTTGGGGCAACAATGGGCTCAAAGCTGGCCAAACCTTTGTTAGGCAGAGCTAAAAATCGAAAGGAATCCTAACTAGAGATGGATGGCACGTGTTTAGGCTTTTGTGCTTGCTGTAAAAACAGCTAGTTTGACTGACGTGGCCTTGGACCTGCCTACTTGAGCAGTCACTCTCCCAGGACCATAGTGCCACAGTGCAGAGAAGCAGAAGGCCCTTTGTTTCAGAGGAGCCACGAGCGGGGTATTCTCTAGGAGGGTCCTCCGCTTTGGAATTTACTCTTCCTAGGTGTCATATGGTCCAAATGTGTTGCCTTTCAGAGCACATTCCACAGCCCCGCCTTTTACAGGAGCTTTTGGGAAGGGGGACACTACCTGGGGGCTGCTATTTCAGAAGCAGGGTATTTTCTTTATACAGTGCTGCTGTAAGGGCTAGGCCTGGTCTATACTTAAAAGGTCGACGTGTGAAAAAAAAAAAATCAAACCCTTGAATGCCATAGTTATGCCAACCCAGCCCCCAGTGCAAACACATCTATATCAATGGAAGAATACTACCATCATCAGGGATGTAGCAGTCTTACACCGACGGAAAAACCTCTTCTGCAGGTCTAGGTTGCATCTATGCTATGGGGTTATGCCGGCATAGTTACAACAACCTAGCTATGCAGGTAGAGTCTCTGTAGTACAGACATACTATCAGTCAGCTATTGCTGGTGCATAATGGAATTTGCTGGAGCACTTGCCTTTTTGCTATTTGTTGTTTTAAAGAAGTATCAAGGACACCTACAGCTTTGGAGAGGGACCTTTCTTGATACAATATAAATCAAAGGAATAAAAAACAAAACATCTTCCAAATCCTAGCAGTCAGGATAGGTGAAGGATCTTAGGAGGATATGTCAAGCCAAAGATGACCAGCACCAATGTCGTTAGTTTCAAAGCTTCTCAAAGATCTGATTTCACACGGACTTGCTATGGCTAAACATAGCTCAGAACATGCAACACCACATTTCTATGGATTTCACACCCTGCAAAGAACATCACATGGGGGGGATATATTTTTAGGCTACCACCCTATATTTACAGGCCAACAAAAATCCAATATTTCACCCATTCATCCTGAACATCACCCTCAGTCAAAATCAGATAGAGAAAACCCGCCTGACTCTGGAATCATTTAAAATCGTCACACAGGGAAAGAGTGCATGCACCTGAGAGTTGCCATTTCCCATTGCAAAATGTGCACATACATTAGATCGCAACAGTCATTCTCCTCGGGGCTTTTCTCCAGGACACCCCAAGGCATCACAGCATTCCTGCAGCAAAGCACATTTCCCACAGCGCCGCCATCCTGCAAATTCTGTCTCCGGGGTGACAGACGGACGAAGCGAGGGTCGAAGGCTTTTCTCGAAAGCGGCTCCAGGATGCTAGGACGATGGGCTGCAGGTGCAGTAAAGCCCTAGATGGCCCGGCCCGTTGGCCAACATGCTCCCGGACCCCAGAACTTCAGCACCCCGCCTGCAGGCCCGGCCCTGTGCTCCACACCATGGGCACTGGCAGCACCACGGGCCTGGGGAGCCAGCCCCACTCAGCAGCCCACGGATGCTCGTGCCCAGCTCTGGTGACCCAGGGGTCCCGGGCTCACAGCGACAGCTGCGCCGTCAGACGCACTCCAGGCCTGGCATGGGGGTGAGATGTGTGCGGCTCCCGCAGCAGGGAGGAGCCGCTTTCCCGGGCCAGAGGGGACCGGATCGGACCCGACCCGAGCTGTACCGGGCCAGGCGGGGAGGGGGGCTGGGCCCGGGCCGTCACCCACCTGCCGGCCCCGAGCGGGCCCCCCGGGCGCAGCCGCGCCGACAGCAGGTAGAGGCCGCAGGAAGCGGCTCCGAGCAGCACCAGGAACCCGCAGAGCGGCCGCATCCCGGCGCGGGAGCCGCGGAGCCAAGAGCGCAGGTACCGGCGGTCCGCGGCGGGCGAGCGATCACGTGACCGACCGGCGGCTTGCCCGTCGGAGCCACGTGACAGGGGCCGGCCGCTGCTGCTACTAACATGCGCGCCCTGCTGAGGCCTCGCCCGCCCGCATGAGGGCGATTGGCTCCCGTGCGGCCTGAGGCCCCGCCCCGGGTATCAGCGGGGTTCCGGGCCAGTGGGGTCCCCCGCCTTGGCTCATCGTGAGTTTGTGCCCCGGCGCCCCCGAGCCTGTTCGGCAGCAGCCCCCGGGGGGTTGTGCGCGGGGTTTTCCCTTCTGAGTGTCCTGCTCTGCACTGGGCCTCATTGACTTCCGCCTTGCCGAGTTCAGACCCGTGCTCCGGTTGGCGCGGTCACTGAATTCCGGGCCTGCCCTCCGCAGGCTTGCAGCCCCTCCCAGCTCGCTGTCCGCCTCAGAAGCGTATTTCCACCTCCATTAGCCAGGTTATTAATGACAGTGTTGAATAGCACCCGCCCCAGGGCTGACCCCTGTGGGACCGCGCGAGATATGGCCTCCCAGTTTGACAATGAGGGCACAGCCTTTCAACCCATCCTGCACCCACCTTTTAGTAAATTAATCTCTACCCTTTTCCCCAGTTTGTTTAAGAGAATGTCATGGGGGGCTGTGTCAAAAGCGTTATTAAAATCAAGATATCTCACATCTGCTTCCCTGCAATCCGTTAGTCCAGTAGCCCTGTCAAAGAAGGAAATTAGGTTGGTTTGGCGTGTTTTGTTCTTGATGAATCCATGCTGGCTATTCCTTATAACCCTCCAGGTGCTGACAAATTGCTTAATAATTAGTTCCAGTATCTTTCCAGGTATCAAAGTTAGGCTAATTGACCTATAATTCCCTGGGTCCTCTTTGTTCCCCATTTTAAAGATAGGTACATTTACCCTTCTCCAGTCTTCTGGGCCCTCACCCATCCTCCAGGAGTTCTCAAAGGTAACTGCTAATGGTTCCAAGATTAATTCAGCTAGTGTTTTAAGTACCATAGGATGAATTTAATCAGGCCCTGCCAACTTGAATATATCTAATTTATCTAATAGTCTTTAACCTGTTCTTTCCCTATTTTGGCTTTCATTCCTTCCCCCTTTTTAATATTAATTGGGTTGCGTGCAGGGACTGTCTCCTACTTGTGTCTGTGCCAGGGCCTGATCTCAGTTGGGTATTTCTAGGGGCCACCGTAACACAAATAATAGTATAATAAAAGTACTGAGTACCCACAACTCGAATTGAAGTCAGTGGCAAAGATGAGTTCTCAGTCCTTTTTGTATTATTATTTGTATTATGGTAGACCCTAGAGAGCTCCAACTGAGATGAGGCCCCAGCACAGACAGAGTAGGAGACAGTCACTGCACCAGAAAGCGTTGAACCTAAATAGGCCACACAGACGAAGGGTGAGAGAAAGGAAAGATTCTTATTCTCATTTTATGTTGGCCATAATAATTTGTTGTAGGCATGTGCCTGTGCTGCCATTGTGCCCCCCAACACTGCTACCCCACCAAGCTGCCAGAGAAACGTTTCCTTTTTTCCCCTGACATATGTGGAATTTTTGCCCTGGGATGAACAATAGTCAGTCCTGTACTTACTATAGGTTTAAGGCTGAACATATTTTGGGAGCTAGTAGAGAGAGCTTTAGTCCCAGTTTCCCAGTGGTGCACACACTTGCATCTCTCCCTAAAAGATCCTGGAATACTGGCCATTAAAATTACATTTCTATATATGGAAAAGCTATTTTATGTCTTTTTAGACATCTACAACTGTATCAGTTATGATTTTTCTCTCCTGTGGAAGCCTTTAGAGTTGGATTCACACTGCTAAGGAAGCCTGGCTTTACAGGCAGCAATATATAAAAAATAATTCCCAGAAAGTATTTAAAATAGTTTTACTGTACAATAGGTGTCTTGAACAAAGTGCATGATGATGTGGTGCTGTATGACGGTTTTATTGGCATGAGTCATGCAGCGTTCCTGCCAATAAAGCCATTATGTAAAGGATAGATAGATGTGTGCGTGGCACTATATTATAGGAGACATTGGTAGTGATCTCTATATCTAGCACTTTCCATTGTAACCCCCTATTATCAATTGCTTATAATTATTAAACAGTGGCTGAAATTTTCCATGATGGGGTGTTCACCCCAAGGTTAATATAGGCAAGAGAGGCCAATTAGCCATAGGCTGCACCTGGAGGGGAAAAAATAATCCAATGAGTATGTCTACACAGGAAAGAAAAACCTGTGGCTGGCCTGTGCCAGCTGGCTTGGGCTGCAGGTTCTGTTTCATTGCTGCGTAGACTTCAGGGCTCCCACTGCACAGGATCCTAAAGCCCGAGCCTAGAGGTCTACACAGCAATGAAACAGCCCCGCAGTCCGAGCCCCTGCAAGCTTGAGTCGGCTGGCGCAGCTGTGGGTTTTCTTTCCTATGTAGACATACCCAGTGAGGCTTAGCTGGGAATGAAGCTCACCTGGGCAGAAAGAAGTGGGGCTTCTGTAAAACCAAAGAGCTGGCAACAGAAGAAAGACCTGCAGTGAGAGAGCCTCAGTCACAGTCCCTAATATAAAGGGGAATAGTAGGACCCTGATAGGCAGTGTAGGAAGCCATTTAGGGAAGGAGCAGTAAGGGTTGGGAGAGTAAAGACCTGAGCTGCTGGGTCCAGGGTCCCTTGACTGGAAACCAGTGTAGAGGGTGGGCCTGAGTTCCCCCACAAGTCACTGCAGGAAGGGCATGCTAGGGGCAACCTATCTGGAGACTGCCAGGGACAGTTTGGAAGGAGACTTTGATAATACCATGGAAGAGGGGGAATTTCAATGTGACTTAGCTGGAGAGTTACGCCTCTAAGAGGAAAGTGCTGCAACTCTGGGAGCAAGGGGGAGGCTATAGAGTAAGTGAATAGGATGACGGGCTGAGCAATTGCAGGAAGGGGTGTCAGACCATGTGGCAAGCTAATCTCCAGATGGGCCAGTAGGAGGTACCAGAGCCCTAGGAGCATACCTCACTACAGCTGCGTTTTGGCCTCAGGCTGAATTTTTATGCAAAGCTTTAGTAAAAATTCAATTTATTAAAAATTTCTGAGAACAAGGCAAGTGAAAAACAGGTAGATTTGCTAATATAAAATGTCCCATCTGTTTTTTTGAAGAGTCTCTCAGGTTTTGAGCTAGGGTTTGAAATTTGACATGGTCTTGTGGTCAGAGATTTGATGAAGTTATGAGCCACAGAATTTGGTTCTGGCCTCTTTCTAAACATTACTCACTATATGTGTTTATGGTAAAGTTGTCCTTCTGCATGAGGGTGTTTCAACTTGTGATTCTAAGGTTCCTTGCCTAATATCACTGTTTTAAAGAAACTTTTTCTTTAAGCAAACTGGTATAAAGTCCTAACTACCAAAATCACAAACTTGAAAACTTGCTTTATGTAAAAAGGAATGTTTTACTTCTAAGTTGTTACTATCAGAATGAAAGTGACTATTACTACATATAATGCCAGTTATTTAGCTTTAACTTTTATTAGGTATGCGTATGCACATGTAGCAAATCATTGCTTTCAGTGGAAAGAAAAGTCCTATTCTGATGGCTACTCAGAATGGTAGTTTCATCATGAAATAACCATACCTATTGTAAGAAGTTAATAAGCCAAAAATACTGTCTGAAAATGACACCTCCACTATGCTCAATTGGCCGGTGGCAAAGCTTTATTTACCATCAAAAGACATCTTTTAAAAAAATTAATAATTTCAAATCATTGTTTTATAACCAATCGTTTCCTAGTCAAAATGAAGATGGTTAGTTTATAAGCCGAGAACGGTAGTCTCCTGCAATATCCTTGCTGTTCCTCAATAGCTTATGTTTGGGAAGCACTCTGAGCTCCTTGGATGGAAGACACTCTGAGTCTAAAACATTTTTTTTTTTAATACTACACCACCATAAATGCATTTGAGAGTCTCTACATGGGCAGCAGGACACCTGGGGAGCATGAGGAATTGCACTGTAGTTTGACATCCATAGAAGACAACATGTGAAGACACTTGCAAATGAGTCCTTTTTTTCCCCCTGCCATTTCCCCATAATATGTGAAATGTGTGCTGTTGTCAGTATAACTTGGCATACAGCTGAGTCTTCCTTGGCTCAAGTTTGCATGTTTTGACATGGAATAGGTCTGAAGATTATTTCAGTGTTTTCCAGCAGTAAAAGGTCATATCTACACAGCTGTGGTCTGCATAAAGAGAATAAATAAACAAAAGAAGCCATTGATATAAAAACAAGCTACCCTCTTTTCTTCATTCACATGTCCTCTTATAGCACTTTAGGGATTTGTATAGAATGAGTTGTCTGTAGTATGCTTAGGAGGAAAAGAGAGGCTGGTAGGTGAGGTGGGGTAGCTTCCTCCTATGCTGTAGATTACAGGAATATTTAAACCAGATTTTTTGAGACATTCTGCACTGGTAAAGTCTCTTGCCTCCCTTAATGATAAAAGAAAGTGATACAGCAGACTGACCCCTGTCTGCATTGACTTCATCCTCGGGAAAGTCTTCTCTAAGGAGAAAGTGGCTATCTCCTAGGTGACAGCTGGGGTGAGAGGCTCATGAAAACCAGGTATATCAAAGGACTGGATATGGACCTGGGACTTGAAAAGCAGAGAGTGAGGAGATCTGAGAAACAGAAATGAAGAGGTGTCGCAGGCTGTCTCTGGCAAGAGAGGGTTGGAGAGAAGAGACCTGTCTTACTAGAAACAGAATATATCTTCCTTTTTTTTATTCTGTAGCTAAGCCCAAAGTGCCTGATCTAGCAGAATTTATGAGAAATCTAAATATGCAGTTCATTCCTTTTATTTTACTACCATTTTCTCTCTATTGTTAATAAACCTTGTTTTTAACACAAGTAGATGATCCATGGCCTGTTGCTCAAGAAATTTCACACAGACTGTTCCAAAGACAAGAAAACTGCTCAGCCTCTATATGCTGAACGTTTGTATTTACTTGCATCACATTTATTTTCAGTACAGTATTGAGCCTTAGGCAACATCCTTGTAACTGCATAAAGGGCCTGTACTTCTTTCCAAGGCCCTTATTTAAATCTCCTTTTAATCAATGCGAATTTTGCCTGAGTAAAAATTGCACATTGAGATCTCAAATTACACATTTTAGAGACAATAAACCAAATTATGTCTTCAAGCATAGATACAAAGTTCTCAGTGACTACAATGGGAATTGTATGCATGGATTTGAGGGCAGAATTTGATCCCAAAATATATGTACGGTAATTAGACTATGTGGTCTAAATGTAATTCTTCTAGCCTCAATCAGGCCGGTAATCCACATGAAACATTTAAAACTATCTAATTTGCAAGTATGGAGATTGTTAGTAATCATCCACTTACCTTTCTGGATTTGAAATTGACCTTAGCCTCATTTGAAGAATCCTGAGTTTCTGCTTTGGGCCTATTACAGACCCTGTGGAAAATGCCAAGGAAATTCTTGCAATTTTTTCAAAATCCTGGTCAAATCCAGCTATCAAACTAGCTTGGTTGTATTGTTGAAAAGTTGCAACTTCACTAAACAGAAAGCAGACAATTTAGAATATACTCACTAAAAAGCAAATCACATTTTGACTAGATTCCGTGTAATATTCAGAATGGTGGTTATGGAGAAGTGCCAGGCTCTTGAATTCCTGCTGATTTTTCTGAGAGTGGGCTATGAATTCAGATTCCCAGATCCAAACCTGTTCTTATGATTTTGGTACCCGGTCCCCACCAAACCCTCAAGGCACCTACTTTCCTGGTCTCATTCAGAGGTGGGCAAAAATCTCATGAGAAGGGTATGATTTTTATCATTCAAGAGGATGGATATCTTGGGAAATCACTTGATTTCTGACACCATAGACTGAAATCTAGTTAGAAGAGCTCACAAGATTTTTGTGTTTTTGAATCTGACCACAAAATAGAATCTGAGCTCTGACTCAGCCTTCAACCTGAACTCAAAGTCATAGATTAAATCCAATCATGGTTCAAACACTGCCTTCTATATGGACTTATATGTTCATTTAGGCAGCCATGTATACTGTATAACATATGCTAAATACAAAATTCTATGTTACAAGTATGTTATATTTCTGACTTAGATCTGCAAATCAGAACATTCTGAGCTTGGCATGTTAAAGTACCTTAATTTGGTTTCTTGTAGCTGTTTCTAGGCAATTGCAGCACATGCCTCCATAATATAGTGCAGAGTTGACACAAGCCAATGGAGAGTAATACAGCGTATCATGGCATAGCATTAAAGTCAACAGAGCTTCATAAGGGATGGATGTGACCCAATGACTTTGGGCAACATGATCCATTTTATACTGAGACATCACAGGACTCTGCTTAGACCTTTCAGTGCAACAGTAATAAACATGCACATGTGACTGTTCATGAAGGTCTCTGTATATACGAATGGATATTTAAAGATACGGATCCTGAATAAGTAATGTACAATGTAGTATTTTAACTAACTTTGCCCTAATCAAAAGTTTTTAAAAAATGTAGATGCTGCTTTGTTATTCCACCACTAGTGGATTATGGTGGTTAATTCCATTACAAATGTAAACATGGAGATGTAATTGGAAATGTGCAATATTTCCAGAGTCTAGCATTCAATTTGATGTGCTTTATTAGCATATTTAGGAGCTATGAGAAGGTCAACAAGATGAAACCCTGTGTTTATGTAAAAGGTATTTACAATTTCACCTGAATATCTGTCTTTGTTCCTTCATGCATGCTGAGTGGCGGGTTATTAAATGCTTAGAAATGCATGGAGTACATACCATGAAACACTAGAGAGTTTTAGATATGCAAGTAAATCCAGCATAAGCAGCATATGACTCAGAGCTGAAGGACTATGCAGCTAGAACTGCCATGACAAGTCATTGAAGAGTCACTGAAAAACTAGTCATGCAGGAAATGTCTGGCTGTAGTAAGATTAGATTAGTCTCACAAATTTGCATAATCACATAAATCACCATTTTACCCTTGAGAATAATGCAGTTTTTCTGGAGATTATACTCTCAAGGCCAGATGCTCAACTGGTGTAAACTGGCGCAGTTCCACTGGAGTCACATAGTTAGATTAATTTACACCTGCTTACACGGGATTTATCCCTTGAGGTGCAAGCAACCCCCAACTCTTGTGTGCTTGCCTCCTGCCAGCACCAGGGCTTGATTGGCCTAAATTTACTTGCCAAGAGTTTTGGATCTTGAACCCAGTAGGACTTACTGATTGATTTTGGATTCTGCTGTGTTCCCAGCTTGATCTGTTAGTTTAATTATGAGGGAGCCTCTTCTAATATTTTTGTTCCAGGTAATAATATCCACCAAGTAATGATAAACTGCAAGGCAGAGAGAGAGCACAGTTAGATAGGGTGACCAGACGTCCCGATATTTCGGTCTCTGTCCCGACCGATCTTTTTTTTTTGCTCAGCCCCCCCATGTGTCCTGCTATTTTCTTCCCCTCATCTGGTCACCCTACAGTTAGATTCAACTTTTTTCCTTTCCTGACAAAGTGCTTTGGGCTGGAAGCTGAGCTGCAGATGGAGCACAGTTTCCTCTCATTTATCTGACCTTTGTGTCTTGCTTGTGTTGCTTCTTTTCACTCTCAATTTTCAGTCTCCCTCCTGCTTCTCATCTCCTAGCCCCTTCTCATTTGCTTCATTTCTTTGCCCCTTGACATGCTCACTCTTCTCCATTTCTCACTGGGCATTTCCTTGCAGTGTATCTTTTCCTTTCCGTTGCCACTCTATTCCCTTTACTCTCTCCTAGGAGGCTCTCACTTGACCCTTCCACATGGTTCTTTTCATATGGGATTCTTTCCCCTTGCATGATGTAGATTTCCTCAGTTCTCCGGCACTTCCTTTACTGCTCTTGAACTGCCCACCTTGTCTACTTGGACTCTCTCAGCTAGCCACTTCCTTCCTTTTAGCCCATCTCCTCTGCTGTTGCACTGCCCAGCCAAGCATGCTGTCTCTAACTGCTCTACACTTTGCCTTAGGAATCATTCTGAGGCGGTTCTATCTATGGCTTGTGCTATACAGGCGGTCAGACTAAATGATTACAATGGTCTCTTCCAGGATTGGAATTTATGAAATCTTCCACCGTTCTGTTGTCTGCTCTCATATCTTTTTCTCTCCCTTTTCTTTTTGATTCACTTCAGGATCTTTCACCACCTTCTGGGGTGGGTACATTCATAGTGCACGAGTATGTATACTGAATTCAATCACCTGTGACAACCTGGTCAATTGTCCTTGAAGACAAAATGGACAAGTTTCTCTGCTGTTGAGACAAAAATGACCAATGAAACCTTGCAAAAGGGCCATCTTGGCATTCTGTGTGTTGATGGCAAATGTAAAACTGGAGCATGGAACATCTGAACATTGTTTGAAACAGCTAACATCCTCCTCCTCGTCCCGCAGTTAAAAAACCTGAATTGAGATCTGTGCTTTATGTGAAGTGCCCAGGCCAGGAAGCTGTGAAAAGAAAGCTGAGAACTTGATGGGCTGTGCCAGCAAAATGTGGCTGTTGTACTTTTACCTAATGCCTGACAGGCATTGCAGGATTAGTGGGAGATTAACTGAGCGATTTATCAGCATGTGATTCCATACCCACTGTGGGCATCTTCCCATCAACATAGTGTATGCAGCCACATCATTGGTGTTGGTGGAACCAGATATTTTTTACAAGCAACTGCAGATAGTCCTAAATGAAACCCCAAGAAGAGATGATTCTGGGCACCTTTAATGTCCTGGTAGAAGAGGATAATGACTCCTGGGCAAATTCACTTGGGAAGTTGGGTATTCAGTATTTGTACAGCACCAAGCACAATGATGTCCTTGTCCATGATTGTGGATCCTAAGTGCTATAGTAATCCAAATCATAAATAATAACAGGAATGAGCAGCAATGGCTGGAATTTGTAGCTGCCAGTGACATGATCGCTGACTCACTTTTCCATCACCAGAAGATTTACAAGCAGACATGGTACAGCCCAAATGGTTTCTCTAGGACTCTTATTGATCGTGACTTTGTTAACAACCACTGGCAGTCATGGATGTAGGAGTTTGCAGAGGCATTGAACTTGACACTGGGTCATCAGCTTTAGCTGGCAAAAGTGCACTCCGACTTTGACATCAGCCAGTTAATGGGCCAAAATTAGTCAATTCAATCAAAACCTCTTATTACAACCAAGCTATCAAAAAAGAACTAGATAAATTCATGGAGGATAGGTCCATTAGTGGCTATTAACCAGGATGGGCTGGGATGGTGTCCCTAGCCTCTGTTTGCCAGAAGCTGGGAATGGGCGACAGGGGATGGATCACTTGATGATTACCTGTTCTGTTCATTCCCTCTAAAGCACCTGACATTGACCACTGTCAGAAGACAGGATACTGGGCTAGCTGGACCTTTGATCTGATCCAGTATGGCTGTTCTTATGTTCTATCATCCATTCTGAACTGCATAAGGCCATTGAAGCATTAGAGATTTAAGTCTCACTTCCTGTCACCTGATCAGGAATGGCATTGTTTCAAGTCGTCAGTGCAGACTGCTGCCAGCTCAGTGCTGGGGCTCATCCCTTCAGATGTCATCCAAGGATCAGTGAGGACATGCTCACTTCAGTCGCAGCTAAGAAAAAAGCGAGACTACAATTTGAGTCTTTAAAGATGTTTGTCAAGAGCAAAAGCAAAAGCTGAATGGGTTCAGCTTTGGAACATCATCAAGTCACTGTGTAAGAACAATAAGGAATCCTGGTGATCGACTCAGGCAGCCAGTGTAGAACAGGCTGCCATCAGGCACAATCTCCACACCCTCTTTTCACCTTTGCAGTGTTTGTGGGGGAAGATGGCACCGGCTTATCCAGTAAAGAATCAAGATGGCAGCATTAGCCACTATGCAAGATCTGTTGCATCGATGGGGAGATAATTTTAATATGTTCCTCAGTTGTCTGCTGCCTGCAGTCCCTCTTCCATTTGAAGAGGGGCAGGAAAATCCAGTTAAGCACCTTTCTTCAATCAAGATGAGATCTGGATCACAGTCATAAGAACGGCCATACTGGGTCAGACCAATGGTCCATCTAGCCCAGTATCATGTCTTCCGACAGTGGCCAATGCCAAATGTGTCAGAGGAAATGACCAGAACAGGCAATCATCAAGTGATCCATCCCCTGTCATCCACTCCCATTTTATGGCAATTAGAGGCTTAGGGACACCAGAGCATGGGATTGCATCCCTGACCATCTTGGCTAACAGGAATTGATGGACCTGTCCTCAATGAACTAATCTCATTCTTTTTTGAATCCCGTTACAGTTTTGGCCTTCATAGCAAACCCTGGCAACAAGTCCGACAGGTTGACTGTCTATTGTCCAAAAGCTGTAGTCTGGGAAGGCACCAGGGGTTTGTAACATCACCCCTGAGTTGTTGAAGACAGGTCAGAGTATTGTTGTACCATACTGCATAGACTCCTCCAGATCCTCTGGCACGCTAATATCATCCCTGATGATTTGAAGAAGGTGGTTATTCTGCCTCTGCTCAAAAAGGGCAATAAGGCAGAATGTAGCAACTACAGAGGTATTATGTTGTCCCCCAGGGGGAGTCTTCAATTCCATGTTAATGTCTTGAATCAATAATGCATTTCGTGGCCAAGGTCAGGATATTCAGTGTTGCTCTAGACCTGGTCATTCCACTGTCAACCAGATCTTTACCTTGAGGCAGCTTTTGGAGAAAATGGCTGAATTGAATAAGCTGTGTGCAGCAGTTTTTATAGACTTCTGTCAGGCCTTTGATTCAGTGTATCAGGTAAGCTTCTGGGATCTGATGACGTGACTCAGCGTCCCTGGGAAGATAGTGTCATTGAAAGAAGAGTTCTATAATGGAATGGAAAGCTGCGTTCAAGTCCATGGCAGATACATGGTATGGTTTCCTATCTCCATGGGAGTTCAACAAAGCTGCATCCTGTCACCATTGTTGTTCAGTATTGGTACTGATTGATGGATAAACTTGAGGATGTGCCTTTTGGTGTGCTGAACACCATTCTGCTTCGAGATCTCGAATATGCCAATGACATTGCTGGCTTAGTGTGGTGAATTGCTGCAGCTGATGGCTGATCTGGTTGGGCAAGAAGCAACAAGCATTGGTCTGGCTATTAATCTGGATTAAACCAACTCCCTGACCACTACCATCAAGCAGCGTTCAGATCCAGATTACACCCAGCTCAATATTAACCTGTTTGGACGGGACTTCAAGCAGGTGGTCACTGTCAAATACTTGGGAAGCATCACAAACTGTGCCAGAGAGCCATGTTTTGGGCCATTCAACAGCCTCAGTGAAGACATTGGGACATCAATCTTGCTAGGAAGCTGCAGATCTATAGAACCATGGTTATACCAACTCTATTGTACGGCAGTGAAACATAGGCACTGAGGAAGGCTGACAAATGGTGGTAAAATTTTCATTTATTGTCATCTTCATCAGCTGCCCCATATTAAATGGCAGGAATAGATCAGCAGTGAGGATATTCATAGCTGAACCCAGCAAATGCCTCCCCAGCAAATGCCTCTATCAGCACTGTTTTGGTTTATGGCTTTCTTGGTATGGACATATTATTAGGATGGAAGACCAATGAATTTTGAAGCATGTTTACCAATGAATGCTGCTTACATGGCTGGGGATCATGTGGTCACCAAAATGTTCAGTGGCGCAATAAGATTGGCTGGATGTTCAGTCTATGTCTATTGTTGTCAGAATGCCTTAAGGACCTAGTCAGAGAGTGATCCAGTTGATGCTCAGTCTGCAAGGAGGCTACATCCTTTTGGGATTTGCCATGAGGATGATGACAGATCTTTCACCTTCCTGCTTAGATTATTCCCTTCCTTTTCTTTCCAACCACTTCCAGGTTTTTCACCCTTCTGCTCAGTCCTTTTCTCTCTGCTCCTTGATTTCTTCTCAGCCACTCACTCTTACTCTGTTTCCCAGAACACCCTTTCCTCAGTCCTATCACTCCTACCCAGTGAAGCCTCTCTCCTTTGTGCCAGCTTCTTCTCAACTAATTTATCCTTGCTCCTGCCTGCTCCAGTCTCTGTCCTCCTGCTCTCCCTTCTGTCCATCCCTGTGCGTGTGCTTCCTCCTGCCCAGGTCAGTCCCCTTTGTATCTCTACATGGTGTTTTTTCCCAATTCCTGCCTGTGTACCCCACACTTTTCTCTCTTGTTTTTGAGGTTGCCAGGTGTTTTTTCCTTGTTCTTTATGGAAACAAACTTGATTTTTTTTATCTGTTTAAAGTGTGATTCTATTCTGAAATGTGTCTCCATAAAAAGGCACCTTTTCACTCTGCAGACTTGCCCTTGTGCATGTTTGCTGTCCGACTGGCTTACTTTAGGGGCTAAAATAGATTTTTGCTATTTTTTACTCCCATTAAAACTAAGAGCCCCCCTAGCTCTAGGACAGTGAGCATGATTCTCTTCCAGCTCACAGATCACATCTGTTAGCTAAGCAGAGGCTGCAGAACCACCTCCTGCCCCCAGTCACACCAGAGCAACTCTGAAGACAATGAGAATGGTGCAGATTTAGCTGAGCTCAGAGTCTGGCTGGCAGAGCCTTTCCCGGTGATGAGGCAGGAGAATGAAAGACTCTCCGATCCCTGGCAGGACTGGCAGCTGGACAAAACATCTTGGTATTCTTACACTGGGCATATTTGCTCCAGAAGTCACTGAGGGTTATATTGACCCTTTAAGAGCTGCACTGCCCCAGGGGAATGCACCCTGCCTTTGTGAGCTCCTTGGCAGAGTGAGGGAGAGTGCCTGTCCTTATGGGATGGAGCCTGCTCATCTGCAGCCCACTCCCTTCCCATGGTTTGAGGCAGGAGCAGGGGAGGGAACACCAATTGCACTTGGCCTTTGTTTGGTTTGTGCCAGCTCTGGGTGGAAGCTCCTTTTGTCCTCTCCCCACATGCTTCACACTCACATAATTTGACTTGCCAATAAACATGGGGCACCACCGTGTCATTGTACTGTCAGAGCAGAACTGCGTTTTACAGAGAGCCTCAATGGTGACCTGCAAAGGAGTTTTGGAAAGTTGGGCTTGTGCTCATTTGTATTTGTGTATGATGGATTAAGAAGACCTGAAAGGGATTTACCTTAGAAATACCAGGCATATCCAGTCTTGTCTCCCTGGCTTTGCTGGAGATCTCCCCAATGTTTATTGTGAACTCTAGCACTCTGAAAAGCTGGGAGTGCTGAATCCTCTGTTAGCCACAGTGGCAATCAACAACTGAGTTACACAAGTGTTAAAGCAAACAGAGTTTGAAACGGTTTGATTAAAACCCCCGTCATTTCTCCAGTTTGCTCCACTTCTACTTCTTTGATTCTTGTGATGTCACCATTTCCCTACTCTCCAGTCACCATGGAGCCTTCCAGCCTACACAGAACCTGAATTTCTCATGGGGAAAAAAACCTAAGCAGATAAAGTTAAAAAAACAGAAAACCCAAACACCTGTCATTGCTTCATCATCCATCATAAAGCTGATAAATACCTTTTTTTTTCTTCTTTGCAGGTCACCTTTAAGGGTCAAGAGTTCAATCTCACACCCAGTTAAACTCACTGGGAGGTAGGCCATTGACTTCAATGGTAGCAACATTGGACCCCAAGACAGTTACTGTTTTTTCCTAGGCTTTATTCACATATCACCAAATTTACTAGTTCTAAAAGGGAAACTGGTCTGTTCCTGTGTGTCTCTACTTAGCTGATAGGGAAAGATTGTTTTGTCACTGTGCCAAGTGTATCTGCCATTTTGGAGCAGAGAGGTATTATTGCAAATGGAAATGTGTTTTATCCATCAGCTACAAGGCGTGCTTCTAATATGCAGTGAGACACAGTGACAGCTAACTGACTGTTCTGAATTGGATATCAGTGCTGTTGCTGACAGAGAGAGTCCTCAATGCAAAGTTGAAGGAATGTTAATCACTCACGGCAGAATGGTTCTTCGTCCGATGTATCAAAAAACACTTTAGTCACTGGAGGATTCTTTAGCGTTAAATAGCTTTTCCACTTATCAGCATAATAACCTGTAGAGCAGTGTGAAAATTCAGCATTTGGTGACTGTACAAGACCAAATGACTGAAAAGAAATCAAGTTAGTGCTTGATTTATACCAAATTGCTTTTCAGCCACAAGGTGAATATTGCAATTAGTTACTGATAAAACACAGCATAGACAATATCCCTAATACTCTGTATACTCATGTGAGTAAGCTAAGCCCATGTGTTAATGCTCACAGGAATTAGGCCTAAATATGGCTGTTTTCTGTCCATCCCATATTTTAAGAGCCATCCTTTTCTGTTTCTTGTCAAGACAAGTGTTGCTCAGTAGAACAATAATCTCCCTTACTTTGGAAGTTTATTTCTGGGAGCTCAGTAGATTTTCTAGAGCCAAGGTTTCCAAATGTGGGAACCTAAAGTTACACTCCTAAATCTATATTTGGACAAGTAAAACAAGTGATCTGATATTCAAAAGTGCAGAGTATTCAGCAGCTCCTGTTGAAGTCAGTAAGGGTTTAAGATGCTGAACACCTCTTGGAAGTACTTAGCAGGAGCATGTGCTTATCCCCCATACAGCTCCCCAAAGGCATGTGAATTCTGCTGTGCCCCCCAGAAAAATCTACAAGTTCTTGATTTGGCTGTTCAGTCTCCTGTGAGTGCCATAGGCAGCGAGTTATATGGGCCCATGGTGCCTGTGCTCCACCAATATTCAGGAACGTGGGCCTGGCTCCACCAATGTTTGAGCTTATATTTTCAGAGCCGTCCCGTCCATAGGATGGACCAGGCCAACCGCCCTGGGCCCTGCGCTTTGGGGGAACACGGGCCCCAGGGTGACCTGGGGGGCTAGTGGGGGACCTGGCGCTGGCAGTAGCTAGCAACACGGACCCAGCCTGCCCTAGTCCATTCTGCCGTGCCTATTCCTGCCCCTGTTCTGCCCTGCCCTTTCCCCACTCCACCCCCTCCCCCAAGCCCCTGTCCCACCTCTTCCCGCCCCTGCGCTGCCCACTCCTGCTCCCATTCCACCCCTTCCACCAAGCCCCCACCCTGCCTCTTTCCAGATTCTGACTCCTCCCCCGAGTGATGCTGGGAGCCGGCAGGGCAGGGCGGAGCTGGATGGGGCCGGGTCACTCGCTGCTGCCAGTGTCAGGTCACCCACTCACCACCCAGGCCGCCCTGGACCCTGCATCCCTCTGAAGCATGGGCCCCCCCAAATCGCAGGGCCTGGGACAGTTGCCCCAGTCCATCCTATGGATGGGATGGCTCAGCTTGGACCCATTCTGGGCACCACCAAAAATTATACAAACCTGGCGCCCATGGTGAGTGCTGATCTGTGCAGTAACTGTGATGTGAATGTACAAAGGCTAAATGAAGCCACCAAATCCATTTTCACTTGTAACGTAAGCTAGGATTTATACCTACCTTTCCAGATGTGAAATGGTGTCATCTCACCCACCCACCCCCAGAAGGAAGCAAAGACTATACGTGTTAAGGGACTTTGCAAACAGCTCTGTCCCATGAGTCCTTTGGCAACATGTACCAGAATGTTTGTTATAGGTTGCATGGAGTAACATAGGGTACAGTGTGACAGGCAGCAGTATGAGTCCCTTGGATTGTTAAAAACCATCTCCAAAACACAACTCTTTTATCCACGTTGGACATTGCATCATCCTTACCCAGGACGGGGCATGGCATGGACTGGAAAGCCTCACAGCTGGCACATTTGCTGTTCCTGTAATCTCTGTATGTATCACAGGGGTATGCAGTGATGTTGCACCTCTCTTTCAAGGATGACAGGAACAGGAAAACAGACCTCTGATGGTCACATTTAAAATACTGTGATCCTTGTTGACACAAAGAGAAGGGATATTTCATTAGAAATCCATGTACGGCATGCAAAATGTTAGTGCATCAGCAAAACAGAATGCACCCTGTTGCTGTGACAGTATCGTAACACAAGAGATGTTCACAGGGTCACGTTAAATCCTGTCCAGCAACTTGACGTCCTGTAAAGCAAGAAACTGAGCCAGCGCAGCTTGTGCAACTCGCACTATAAACCAGATGGAAGGATACACTGAGTGCTCCACACTGCTTCTGGGCTGGAGTCACTGATTGTCCCCCACTGCTTCTGGGCCAGAGACACTGATTGTCCCCCACTGGTTCTGGGCTGTCAACTGGGACATACCTGTTCCTACCAATGAACAAGGGCTTAGAATCTAAGCAGTTCTTCAAGTAATCTAACCGCAGTGGACTTTCATGAGAACAGGCCCAGAGTATGGGTATGTTTAAAAACACTGTAAAATGGCACCTTCATACTCACCATACACTGTCTGCTCCATGTGTACCTTCAAGTCATACCTGTCTACAGCCTACAAGAAGACTAGCCTACGGTTAGCACTGCAGAGCCACTGCTGGTATGCACAAATATGGATTCTACTCCACCTCATGAATTAGCCACCCGGTTCTTAGCTGGGGTTGTCACTTAGATGGTGCATTCCTTTTGCATAAGCTCTTGCCATTCTTGGTAAAAGTTCTTATAGAAGCAACTGGTTCCATGGACTGTGCTGAAATACACAGCAATGTACTAAAACCTGCTGCAAAATGCCCACCGCTCCAATTCGGCATGGTGGTGACCTCAGAGGAACTGTAAGGAAGTTCTGTAAAAGACCTACAAACAGCAGCAGAGGGACTGAGGATATGTGAGAAGAGCCAGGGCAAAGCTAAATTCCTGTGTGTGCTACCCTTGAAGAATGCCATAGAGCATTACAGAAAAGGGCAGTGATGGCTACACTAAGCAATAAGAGATCTGCACCTCTGAAGCAAAACAAACTTCATCCCACCATGAAAAGTCCTTTAAAAAACTCACTGCATGTTTCCATGGACCATGGCTCCTTAGTAAGGTTGTTGCCCGATGTATAATAGTTCAGGGCTTGGCATCTTCCCCCAGCACACATGCTGCATTTTTTCCTCTCAATGGGTGATTCTAGATGTCCTCACTGCCAGGTGCTAAAGCGTCAAATTGCTGTCTCACAGTTTAGACATGTGATTATGTGGACGTGATCTCAATGCCTAACCAATCAGGGCAAGTGGAAATTTACACTGCAAAAACATTGCTATTGGTCTCAAATGTAAGGGTTTGCTGCAAATTTCAGTGTTTTCTGTAGGATTTAAAATTTTTGTTTAAAATACACAAGTTTATATTTTTTTAGTGCCTGACCAAACACACAGCAAGAGCCAGTACCTCTCTGAAGAGCTTATACAATAGAAGAGACTAGACAAAGGGCGGGAAGGGAACCAGAGGCACACAAAGGGGAAGTGACTTGCTCACAGTCACATACTAGCTCAGTGGCAGGAACAGAACACAGATCTCCTGAGTGCCATGCTGTCTCTCATTGCCAAGACATGCATCATTGCCTCAGTGTTGTCTTCTCCATTACACAATTACACTGTTCTCTGCACTGGTTCTGGGGACTCATTGCTGCTAACACTTGTGCTTTCACACTGGATTTGAGTGAATTTGCTTTTTTTTTTTTAAATAAAAAATCTCACATCTTCTAAACGTTTCTATAAGTTCTGGGGGTAAACTAGCTCACTGAATTTCTGCATGCAAATTTGTGGAACTAGGTGAATTTGCTCCACAGCAAAATTTGATCTCATTCGCTCACTTGGAAGAGAGCAGAAAATCCAGGATGAAACAGCAAAAGGTTATGGGTCAGATCCTCCTCTGGTGCAAATCAGCGTGGCTCCCTGGACTTCAGTGTAGCAACCCCCAATATACAGCAGCTGGGGATCTGACTTTTTGGGTTGTTTTTCAAAAAGTTGGGTTGTTGTTGTTTTGTTACTGTCAGTGAGTGTTTCCCCCACACTTCTTTGGGTGATTTATTGAAAATATTTTGTCCTAGTTTTCCCAACACAAAGTGTATTTCATTACCAGAAAATATTGTTTGTGGACAGCCGGGCTGGTCGGTTCCTCCATTGGCATAGAAGTCTATGTGTCCTAAAGCTTCTCTGTAGCCTAGTCCTAATCAAAGAAAATATCATTTTTAGAAAGAATCTTAAAGTGCCAGGGAAAGGAATTTCAGATGAAGAATTAGGAACAAATAACAACATGGATTCCTTTAGCATTGGCAGTCTCAGCTGTGCAAGAGATTTAGTTTCCTTAATCTATTTATGCATAATTGAACTAAAAGACAATGACCCTGTTGCCATATTCTAGATAATAACATTAAATGCCCACAATAAGACAATGTGTGTGACATGTGTATGATGCGTATCTGGGCCCATCACCTTCTGCAGAGAAACTGTGGGAGGGAAAAGGGGAAGTTAAATCTCTGTGGTTTTGTGGCCTTTTTAGGGAAGGAGTTTGCCAGGCCTTCAAGAAGGCAAATTGATGGTCCAGACAGTGGTAAGCCTGGTCTGTCTTCATGCCTTATCCAAGGGTAGATCTTGGACTCACAGAGCACCTTCTAGAAACTGCTGACATCCCTCCTCCATGCAGGAGGAGAAGATGCATGAGTGGATGGTCCCCTCCATGCACAGATATGGGCCAGGGCTTGATCTCATGCAAGGAGGTGGATTCTGAACAGGATGCTGAAATGAGTACGAGCTAGTGAAGCTGTGCAAGAACAGGGTGATGCTGCTTTGTAAAGGTGAGACACAGCCACTAGCGTATGCTGCTGGAATCTGGCAGGTGGGTCTTGAGTGCCGTGGAGGAGAGTGATGCAGTAGTCTAGGTCAGTGCTTCTCAAAGCCGGTCCGCTGCTTGTTCAGGGAAAGCCCCTGGTGGTCCGGGCCGGTTTGTTTACCTGCCGCGTCTGCAGGTTCGGCCGATCGCTGCTCCCACTGGCCGCAGTTCGCCACTCCAGGCCAATGGGGACTGCAGGAAGGGTGGCCAGCACATCCCTTGGCCCGCGCCACTTCCCGCAGCCCTCATTGGCCTGGGATGGCGAACCGCGGCCAGTGGGAGCCACAATCGGCCGAACCTGCGGACGCGGCAGCTAAACAAACTGGCCCGGACCGCCAGGGGCTTTCCCTGAACAAGTGGTGGACTGGCTTTGAGAAGCACTGACCTAGGTCACAGAAGTCAAATGTATGGGTGAGGAGGAACTGAGGGGGGAAATTACCAAATGGTGATGGGGTGATTGGAGACAGTGTGGGAAGAAAGGTTCAGAGTCCAGGATGATGCCAAGGATACAGACTCACCTGGTGAAAGTATTCCTGGCCCGAGGAGAATAATAAAGGCAGGCAGCATAATGCAAAGCTGGGTAATGCCTCCCAGCTGAGGACCACAGGGCAGGTTACAAGCAGCCATGGAGTTTTATGTTATTAACACTATGTCCAAAGGAATGAAATGGTTCAGCTTTTCAGGTTGATGTGATTGGCTTTTGCTATTTTAATTCCTGGCTCCAGTTCCTTAGTGACCTGTGACCAACCAGGAAGAGCTGACTCCGAGATGCTACTGCACATGAGGGTGCTCTCCCTTTGCCAGCTCACAGCTGAAATCCTTGCACTTAGTGAAACACAAGGACCGCTCTGCCCTCCCTCTCCATGGGCCATAACGCCTCTCCCCCGGCCAGCAAAGCAAGCTGTATCCCATGGA
This sequence comes from Platysternon megacephalum, assembly GCA_003942145.1. Taxonomy (NCBI): domain Eukaryota; kingdom Metazoa; phylum Chordata; order Testudines; family Platysternidae; genus Platysternon; species Platysternon megacephalum. The sequence continues at coordinate 12,267,554 of QXTE01000036.1, read as the reverse complement.
GGTCTATAGCAGCACACATGTACCTTGTGCAGACCTGGCAACTTCCAGTGTACCCTCGGGGGCTGTGCAGCTCGGCGCCACCCTTTGCTATGGGCTGTGCCCATGTGGCACCAGTCACAGTCCTCTGGGTTTGGCTGTTGAGATACGTCTTGTTAAACCAGTAACGCAGCAGAAATAGCTCTGGGGTGAATAGTGAACCATTTTCTGAGCTATGCAGAATGGGACCCCTCCCCCCACCCCCCCACAGCCTGGGCGTAACCCTGTGATCTGAGTTAGATCACTGCCCCGTACAAGCACAGAGCTCCAGCCAATGAGAGAGGAGCCTAGGCATTGCCTCACAGTAGCCTTCTCACTCCTGCAGTCCAGTTTAGTTTCTCGGTTTCCATCTAATGAAACACAGAGAAAGGAAGAAATGAAATATTACCATCAATATCAGAATGAATGACATCAACAAACTGGGCATCTGTAGGATCTAACCTTTCCTCGGGGGGTTTCCCATTAAATAAGGGGCCTGCTGGGTCAAGACCTGAAATGCAAAATGATTATTAGGGCATGATTGTAATGTGGTGCTATTTAAATGATTCTCTATATCGTGGTCTCCACCCCACCCTGGATACAGCACACTTACACACTGGGTTAGCATCTGAGAACATGCACACTGTTTTCCTTCCCTCCTAGTGAAGTACAAAATATTAGCCCCAGTCTGAGCCTCTTCCTTAGCATAGGTTCCTAGGGCTCCTCCTAAAGACCTCGCTGTCCCTACTTGGAGTTTCTTCTTCCTCAGAGAGGCCCCAAGGCAGCTTATGTTCCTGGCATATGGCTGACAGGGCCAGGGCCGGCTCCAGGTTTTCTGCCACCCTAAGCGACAAAAAAAAAAAAAAAAAAAAAAAAAAGCCGATCGGCGGCACTTTGGCAGCAGCTCTATCGCGCCGCTCCATTCTTCGGCGGCACTTCGGCAGCGGGCCCTTCACTCCCTCTCTTCCTCTTCGGTGGCACTTCGGTGGCAACTCAAAGAGGAAGAGAGGGACTGAGGGACCCGCCGTCGAATTACCGCTGAAGACCCAGACATGCTGCCCCAATAGTGGACGGAGTGCCGCCCCTTTGTATTGGCCGCCCCAAGCACCTGCTTCCTTAGCTGGTGCCTGGAGCCGGCCCTGGACAGGGCTCATCATGAGGGCTAGTTAGCAGAAATTACTCTGCGTCTCCATGTAGGGTTCTTGCGCCTGACACTGTTGCATAAGGCCTAACAGTGATGTAGTGCTCCATGCGTTCAGAACACAGGACTGGCACTCACTAGCTAACTGACCTACACCGCACTCCTGGGAGCTCACTACAGAAAGTATTATTCAGTGTTTGGGTAAACTGAGGCAGAAAACTGAAGTGATTTGCCCAAGACAGGAGCAGGGATTGAGAAAGGGGCTTACCTGTTATTCTCCCAAGTTTGCCATTATACATCTGTCCCACAAACCCAGAGATATGCGCTCCAAGACTAATTCCTATCATATAAACAGAGTCAAGCGATGCTCCATCGGCCTGCAATTTAAAAATGTCCATGATGATAGGTTACAGAAATGTTAAGCACATAAGAAACATCAAGAGCAGGAAAAGGCCATCCAGCTGGTTCCAGGGATAACATAAATAGCCCATCCTAATTTTACCTGCCAGTATTTCTCTTGTCCCAACACAAATGGAGGTGTCTTTCGAGACATAATACCCAATGCAAATTCCACTGAAATGAGCCCCCTTTCATGCTCAACACCCTTTGGTGATGTGAATCTTATAGCTAAACATTTCTGGGCCGTGACTGTTTCCCTGGGACAGCAATTATGCACGGAACTGTCTAGTGCGTGTGGCTTCTATGGCAATACCAATAATTAATAATAAACCCCAATTGCCAGCATGTGGTTTCAGAAATGTATTTGCTAATTCAAAGATCCTAATGCAAGTTGCTGCAGCCCATGGCCTCCTGCAGCTGTTAACTAATCTGTGCAATATCTGTTAACAAATCTGTCACAGGTGCTCACGTTAGTCTGGTCCTCCATAAAAATATTCTGCCCTGTACACTTTTGACACATGTTCTTCAATCACACCAGTGTTCCCAGTCACCAGTTAGCCAAGTGAAATCAATAAGACTGAAACAATCGTATAATATTTGGTCAAAATAAGAATGTAAAATAACATTTAACACCTTAAACAAAGTAAAATAATATTTTAATTCACTTTTTTTCACTTTATCTGTTGGGACCCTGATGTTTCATCAGAAAAAGATTGCTCCGAGTTCAGAAGGTGATAATCATTATGTGGGTAATGAGAGGACAGGGAGCCTGTTGGGTGTGCATAAGCTTGAATGAGTCACCAGTGTCATAGTTGCCAAGATGAGGCTATCTTCTATTTGCAGGGAGAGTGTAGCTTAGTGGAACACCTTCTCATCCCGATCTGCACAGAACATTCAGCACTCCTCTTTACACGGAGAGACCACGTAAGTGCATGTAATTCAGTGTTATACGGTCCTTACAATCATCTCATTCATATTTCCTCTGCCATTCAAGTTGGTAGCTTCACATTTAAAACCATTAATCCCTGGATGTGAATTGAACTCAAGTATAGTCTCAGGACACATTTTTGAAGTGGCTGCGACCAAATCTGTACTTTTAATTGTCCAACTTTAGGCACCTAACTTTTGGGAATTCAAGTTTAGGGAACAGTGTGGAGGTGCCTCCAAACTCCAACTGGTGCATACCAGCCTCCTGTTAGACATCCAGCTGCCTAGTTTGTGTGTTCAAATGTGCACCTGCAAATCTGATTTCTGGGGCACTTGAAATGTATGTGCCTCAGATTAGAGGCTTTTAAAAAAAATTGGTACTCCAAGTTTAAACTGAATGAAGCTGTAAAATGTTAACATGCAAAGCCAAAGTAAAGATTTTGGCACTGCATATATTTGAGTTTACAGTAATGAATGCATCTCTTTAAAGAACAATTTGCTTTCCCTAAGATTCTGCTGTAAATACTTCTTTTACTCCATTAACACCGTCACAATTATTATAAATATGTAACTTACCAACATTTGGTCTATAAGTGTCTTCAAGAATTCAGCAACTTTCTTAGTGTTGCTAGAAGCCCTGTGATAGAGCAGAGTCGTAGCCCCGCGGTTCCAATCTACAATGATTATGTTGATGTCTTCCGCCGAGAGCAAGAGATGTACTGCGTTTTGTATCCAGATCGGGGGAGAACCTGTGGGTCTGTACCCATGCACAATGAGGATAGTTTTCTTGGTCACGTTCAGATACCTGGAACCAGCTGAACTGAGTGTTTCAGCACAGTTCTGGTTTTGTCTTGTGTACAGCATTAGTTTCACTTTCAAGTCTGTGCCAGTCAAAGCACTGCTTATACTGAGACCTGTAAATGCAGGACATCCTTCTTCTGTACCTGAAAACAGGAGATGGCAGGTCATTGTTAGTCAGATTAGAGATAATAAACTTCTCTGCCTTTTTCCCCATCAGCCCAAGCAAGATCCCATCGCCAGTTCCATCCCTTCGGGTCACTCATTTCCCTCCTTTTCCCCTCATTATCTGTACTACTGGGGCCATCATGGGAACTCAGCTTTAGCTGCAGCATTAGGATGAGAGCCTCGGCCTGGAGCCAGCATCACGGCTCTCTCAGACCTCTGGCCATCATCTTTCCACTTTCTCTAGCTCTATGTATATACCTGTTCTGTTCATACAGAAGCCCCCAGAAGCCACTGGCATTGGCCACTGTCAGAAGACAGGATACTGGGCCAGATGGACCATTGATCTGACCCTTTATGGTCGTTCTTATATTCTTATATGTTCTGAACGGCCCATAGGACTGACCAAAGGAAGGCACGGGACACAGACACTAAGCCTCTAACTGCAGCTCACAAGAGGCCACATTTAGGCCCAGGAAGGCCAGGCCACCTGCTCATCATGGAGAGGCCCAAGAGCACAATGAGGTGTGGTTAGGGTGGGGCCTCACCTGAATGTGCGTCCTATACCCCAGTTGGCTGAAACAGGATCCTAAGGTGGAGGGTCTCGCACCACCCCAGAACCAAATCCACCTCTGACAAAGAAAGATGCCTCCGAAGCCAGCCCAGTGACCTGCTACTCCTGTGGATAGCAGGGACATCTAAGGGAAGAATGCCCCCTGTGGAGTGTGAATGTGCCCAGGGCTGGACCGTGGAGCTGCGCACCCGTAAGAAAGCTCCCCACAGATTGACAATGCCGGTCTGGGTACAAGGGAAGAGAGTGTAAGGACTCCTAGGCTTTGGGTGCAGCCAGACAGTTCCTGCCTCCCTGGCTGGGGAAGATGGCACCCCAAGAGAGACAATCTGCACACAGTGCATGCATGGTGACGGAAAAACCTACCCCAGCCAGTGGCTACAACTGACTGTGGGCACGCACACAGAAACCATACCTGTGGCTCTGGCTGGAGAACAGGCCTCTCAATAATAGTGGGACGAGATTGGCCTTTTTTTCAGCAAGTCATGAATGAGGTGACCAGCCAGAGGATTATGGACTGGGACCGATCCCTTCGCATGGAAGACGTGGGCCTAGCAGGACTTGAGGGCCCAGCAGATCTGGGAGTGGAGACCTCGAGAGCAACCCAACCAAGGCCAGAATTGGAGAAGGGGAAGATATCCACCCTGGACCTAGGGCTCCTACTGCAGGCAGGAAACTTTGTTCAGGCACAGAGGGATGACCCCACATAGAGCTGCTCCCACAAGCAATTGACCTCTGTAAATGGAGAAGTGACGGACCCTTGGTGCCTGGAGCATTGCCCCCATTTTGTGCTCAAGAAGGAGCACCTGTATGGCATTGAGAAAGACCAACAGTCTGGGGAGAGGAGGACACAACTACCAGTGCCACACAAATACCGCCAACCAATGATGCAACTCGCACATGACATCCCTTGTGCTGGGCATTGGGGGTGGGAGAAGACACCATCATGGGTAATGGCCAACTTCTATCCTGGCCTCCATAAGGAAGTGAGGAAATACTGCTCCTCCTGCCAGCCTGCCAACTGTCCATCGGCAGCAGTACCCCAAGGCTCCCCTAGTTCCTTTGCCACTAATGGAGACACCCTTTGAGAAAATAGGAATGGACATAGTCAGGTCCCTAGAGAAGAGTGCCTCCAGGTACCAGTACATCTTGATAGTCGTTGACCATGTGACCTGGTATCTGGAGGCTCTTCCCCTTCACACAGCAAAGGCAACCGCGATTGTACCAGAACTTATGAAACTTTTTTCATGTGTGGAGTACCCTCATGAGTTATTAACCAACCCAGGGAGCAGCTGCACCTCGCAGACTATGCAGGAGCTGTGCTCTCTTTTGAAGAGCAAATCCTTGAGAACTTCTATGTACCATTCACAGACAGATGGTCTCGTAGAGAGATTTAACAAAACTCTAAAAGAAATGCTAAAGCGCTTCATCAAATCTGACTCAAGCACTGGGACCAGTTGCTTCCACTACTCTTATTCCCCATAAGGGAGGTCCCACAGGCCTCTATGGGATTCTCCTCCTCTGAACTATTGTATGACCATGTGCCTCTAGGGATCTTAGATTTGCTACATGAAGGCTGGGAGGAACAGGACCCAAATACCGTCAATGTGACTCAGTATATTATTCACCTAAGGGAACACCTTAAGCAGCTGGGTTTATTTGCTAGTGAAAATCTACAGAAGGCACAACAGAGAGAAGAACAAGGTTATAACCGAGGGGCATGGCTGAGTACTTTCCAGCTGGGACACTGAGTCCTATTATTGTTACTGTCAGCTAAGTCTAAATTAATGGCCTGTTGGCAGGATCCTTTTGAGGTAGCTAGACAAGTAAGACTGGTCAGTTATGAAATCCGGTTACCAGGCAGAAGAAAAGAGATCAGAATCTACCATGTGAGTCTTCTCAAGCCCTGGAAAACTTGGGAAGCTTTGCTGATGACTCCTTTCCCTGTGAGACCCGAATTAAGCCCTCAAGTTCATATCTGCCAGGGGTCGATACCTGTGGTAGTAGGTGTGGGACTCTCTCCTGGTCAGAGAGTTCTGGTTCTCCTCAATATCTGGAAAAACCCAGCTAGTGAAACACTACCTGGAAACAACACCTGGACAACAAGCTAGGGAGAACCCTAACCTACTGCAGAAAATGTGGGACATTGCCTGTACTTCTTCCCAGACTATCTTAAAAATGGGAGCATGATGCTGGCATCTGACTCATGCCCAAGCTGCAGGCATTAGCTAAGAAATGACAACCTTGTGGCTGGAGACCAGACCAGGTCACCTGTATGTTAGTTTTGCTTAAAATAAGTATTAGTCTTATAAGAATGTAGTTAGTGTTTAGACTCTATTAAATGCTTGTAAGTTGCTGCACACATTAATCTCACTTATAATACCTATATCCCGTGTTATAAGATATATTTAAATGTTTGCTGTTACTGTAAACTGCCTGTCAGGAGAGAAGCATTCCCAAGTATGAAATACTAGTTTGCCACAGGTGTTATCTCCTGCCTAGCAAAAGAAGAGCCATAGACACCAGACAAACCATTGTGGAAATCAGAGGGCAAAAGACTTTGTTGATTGACCCCCATTCCTCCCCACATTAAACTCTGGGGGAAGGAAATAAAAATCCCTGACAAGAAGAAACTGTATCTTTTGGGCTATTTAAACTCTGAAGGGCCAGAGATGCGAAACTGAAGCCAGAGATCCCCAGGTTCTGCCTCCTGGGTCTGCCCTGAAAGACACTTTGAATTCACGGGTCACTACAGCTCTGTCACTCTTAGGATTTAGATGGTAACTCATTGGTGTGTGTGTGTTTGTTTGCTTTAACCTGTAAATAACTCACTTACTTCTTTTTCCTAGTTAATAAACCTTTAGATAGTTTATTACCAGATTAGCTACAGGCGTTCTCTTTGGTGTAGGATTGTACCAACTGATTTGGAGTAAGTGACTGGTCTCATGAATGGTCTCAACCTGAATGTGGTGATTTTTGGTGTAAGTGATCATTTATCACTAAGTCCAGTTTGTCTGGGTCACAAGATAGCCTGAAGAGGCCCAGGGGACTGTCTGTGACTCCATGGAGAGATTGTTACAGTGATCCAGGAGTTCACATTTGTTACAGGCTTGGTGAAATCTAATGATACAACACACCACCAGTTTGTTTATTTTTTTTGTTTTTTGTTTCATTTTTTTGCCAGTCTGCCCTGTGGTTGTCACTCACAGTCATGAGCCACTTTAGACAGTGTGACAGGGGGTAGTTGAATAGTCCAAAAGTGAGTGGAGGAGCACCATAATTCTGGTCCCCCAACCCAACAGTTTGATTAGTATTTGCATTGTTTTCTATAAAGTTAACTGCATTTTGAAATTCCATGCTTATCCAATGCCATGAGAGATAAGCCACTGGAGAAGCTGGGACCTGTGGGATAACTTAGTACAATCAAGCTCATGAAGGGATATTGACAAATCCCTTTATCCCCCTTACCACCTTTTCGACCCCCTCTGGACACTGTCATTTCAAGACCAAGCCATTTGAACTGTATAGGACTGTGGCAAACTTTCAGCAGCTTATGAATAAAGTTCTCAGCCCACTATCAATATGCCACAGCCTACATGGATTATATCATTATCTATAGCTCCATGGGGAAAGAGCCCCTACTACATATGAAGGCAGTATTAAGACCGTCAGGTTAGGCTGTGAGATCAGCTTCCTATAGTGAAGTATATTAGCAATCATGTAGGTGACCTTTCTAGGATACCACATAGGGGATGGACTTGTGAAGCCAGTAATCGATAAAGTGTTTAAAAACATGCCCAGTCCCCAAGACAAAAAAGCACCTGAGGCACTTCCTGGGCCTTGCCAGATATTAGCAGAGATTTACCCTTAACTTCACTTTGATTGTGGCTCCCCTAACAGACCTTATAGAGGGTGCTAACCCCTGGATGATCTGATGGGATATGGACTGCGAGAAGGTTTTTAATACCTTGACGAGGTATTAAACTTTTCCTGAGAATTTATACGCCATGTGTCAAGTATCAGAGGGGTAGCCATGTTAGTCTGGATCTGTAAAAAGCGACAGAGTCCTGTGGCACCTTATAGACTAACAGACGTATTGGAGCATAAGCTTTCGTGGGTGAATACCCACATCAGACGAAGTGGGTATTCACCCACAAAAGCTTATGCTCCAATACGTCTGTTAGTCTATAAGGTGCCATAGGACTCTTTGTTGCTTTATACTCCGTGTGGAGGCTCGGATGGAGCCTGGATGCTGTGCTTTCAAGGACTTCGCAGGCAAGGAGCACACAGTTCTGGATTTAAGTAGAAAATTGTTCCCCAGGAAGAGGGCCTATTCGTTTATTGAGAAAGAGGCACTGGCAATTAAGTGAGTCATAGAGTCTCTCAGGTACTACCAGCTGGGGAGTTCCTTCTCATTGGTCACTGATCATGCCCCTTTAAGTTGGTTGAATACCTGAAGGACTGGAACCCCTGTATAATGTGGTGGTAGCTCACACTCCAACCGTACAGGTTCAGAGTACAACAGCATGCAGGGAAAGACCACGCCAATGCTGATTTTTTTTCAAGGGAACTTGGAGAGGTGGACATTCTGAACCAGAAGCCCTTTTCCATCTTGAGGGGTGGGGTGTGTGATGGAGCATGCCTCCATCCCAATCAGTAGAAGACTAACGAGCTCCTCTGGGCTCAACCAGTACCAAACAGGCACACCTGCAAGCAAAGCTTGTTCCAGCTGGGGGGAGCAAGCTTCAAAAGAGAGCTTGTCACAGGAAGGGGTGGCAACCAGGAAGAAAGTGGCTGTGCCTCAGAAGCAGCTGTACTCTTGAAGAGTGGCCAAGGAAGGAAACAGCTGACAAGCCTCCCCCACCCACAAGGACTTTTCAGACCCAGGACAAGCTGATCACTGCAGGATAGGTTGTCAGACCATCATGTATAAACCAGACTTTTATAAGGAAACTCAGTGACTGAACATCCCCTTAAGTGGGAGAACCCCACAGCTGTGAACTCAGAAAGGCTGGAGTAAAGTTCCCAAGCAGGGAGAGGACTTTGAAAGTGAAAGAGACTCTGCAACAGCCTGGGTGTGACCCCAGAGAAAAGCTCAGTCTATCACAGGCCCTGGTCTAACACCTATTGAAGTCATTGCCCTCAGTGGGCTTTGGATCCGGCTGCAAAGGAGAATGCTGCTATACAGCTACCAAGTTATGTCTGCCTCTAGTTGGAGTACGGCCTAGAGGGGAATGCATAGCTAAGTGCCTCATTACCAGGATGAGTATTGGCCTTAACCCATCTTCTCTCAGACACGCCCACTTTCTGCTCCATCTTGTCTTTTTTACCCCGTTTAATTAAATAATAATTAATTAATAGCTTTTCTATGGTGCCTTTCTTCTATAAATCTCAGAATCGTTTACCAAGGAAGATACGCATTACTCACTCAGATGCTGAGTGTACAAAGACTTGCGCCTGTGTTAAAGGAAGTATGTGTGTGCAGCTTTGCAGGTCTGGTGCCTTAGGGTACGTCTGTCCAGCCACAGCATCGAGCCTCCCAGCCCAGGTTGGCAGACTTGGGTTGCAGGGGATCATGCTAGCGCTCTAAAAATGCTGTGTAGAGTGGTTTGAAGGTGTAGCTCAGGCGGCGGGTCAGGCTCTGAAGGCCACCCCTTCCCTAGGCCTCAGAGCCCGAGCTCCAGCCCAAGGTGTAACTTCAGAGTGCTGTCTACACCGCCATTGTTGGAGCACTAGCATGAACCCTGCTAGCCCAAGGCTGTTGACACGGGCTGTCGTGGGCTATTCAGACATACCCTTAGACTGTAAGTTCTTTGAGGGGAAAGGCACACTTTTCAGTGTAGCGCCTAACACAAGGGGGCGCCAGTCATGCCTGGGGTATCTAGCTGCTACCCCAATATAAATACATACAATTGTATTTCTTCTTATAAACATCATCATCACAGTTGTAAGGGAGCAGGCAGGAACTGGGCCTGAGAGTTCCTACGACTCAGTGCAGAGCACTACACCTATTGCTTAACTTTATTCGCGCCTACCTGACCCGTAGCCAGTGCTCAGACTTGCTCAGGCAAGCACTTTGCTGTGCACCACAGTCACCAGATCTAGATCTAAGACTCATCAGCCTCCGTGGCAGAGGATGTCTGTTAAAGATCAGATCCATGTTTGCTAATAAGAAATATTTTAAAAGCCTTGTAATAGCTACACGGAGACTACGAGAATGGTGCAAACATGATTAATACAGTCAGACTAATGCTACAGGCTGGTGAGACTTTCAGGACCTTCTGAGGAATGTCGACATGTGAGAACTAGTCAGTGTCAATTATTTTGCTCTAAATGCTGACAAGCACAGTGAACCCTTAACCTACTTGCTTTGGACATGGCTCTGAAACTTCAACACCATTTCTCCAATGTAGTTCATAGTTCATCAGGATTTAACTTTATATACAATGAGAAAAACCAAAGCTAAGGCGCGCTCTCACCTGCATACTGAACATGCCCACACCCACATTCTTGAAGAAGGGTAATTACATTTTTTAAACCTCCCCAGGTGTCTCTTTTCACGCGTACAGCCAAGAGGTGCAATAGGTTTGTTTTAATACTGCTGGTGCACAAAGAAATGTCTGCATTTTTAAAGGGAATTTCTGATGTGCCCTTAAGGGCTTGTGTGCGCAAACATTTAGTTCATGGCAAACTGGCATGTGTATCTACCCCACACTAGCCTGCCACGGATTTACTGTCCCCAGGGACGGTCCCTTCCAACACACATTAACAGTTTGTTATTGTACGTTGATCTAGCTTTCTTTGAAACGGAACTAGATCAAAGCACATTAACAAGTGGTTAACGCCTGTCAGCAGGGTCCATGTGGACAGTGAGTCTTCAGCAGGCTAATGGTGGGCAGATTCACACCCCAGCTTGCTGTAAACAAATTAATTGTGTAGACAAACCTTAAGGTCATAATACCGTGTTAGTGTCGGTATTTTTATATTATACAGTAGTGGGCTAGTGAGAGGCAGTATAGCCTAGTGGATTGGGCACCAGACTAGCAGTCAGGAGACCTAGATTCAATTACCAGCTCTTCTGCTGATCTTGAATAGGTCATTGCTCTCCCTGGGCCTCAGTTTCCCCTTCTGTAAAAACAGGGATAAAGTAAAGTTCTTTGAGAGAGCTAGTGATGAAAGGTGCTGTATAAGATTATTACTGCTAGTATGTATTTATCAAACACAACATGTGAAAGATGTCAAGATCTCTGAGACTCCTGGGAAACCTTGAGATTGCTGAAATATCCATTGATATTAATAAGAATATTTAGATTTTTTTGAAAACACAAAACGCAGGTGTTTTTCCTCCCAGAGCTTAGAGGTGCAATATTACAGACTATTAGCAACCCTCTGCTGTTTGTTTACAAGAGGCCCTGGGAGTAGTTGGCTTATGGTTATAAAGGCTTGTTCTTGAGCTGGATGAGAGGACTGTCAAATGAAGTTGACTGGTTTGTAATAGTAAATGCCAAATCATACACTTACAAAATTAATAGACTTTTAAAAACTTCTTATTTATCATATGAATTATTGATGCAAAAAGATATTCACATTTCTAATGTATAGTACTTACACAAAAAGTTTATACAAAGTGGCACTAGGATACAATTACTCATTCTGTTTTTACATGTTGAACTCTATACTCACTTGAAAATAATCTTGTGCATCTAACCAGTATATTTTACTCCAAAACCAAAACAATTAAATATCAGCATCTCTAATCTAAAGGCTAAATATGTTCATGCTACTATGATGTCTGAAAAGTATGTTTTATTTGCTGAGAAAATCAAAACAACTGTTAAATTTCTTACCTGCCCTCACCCTGCACATCAAATAGATGAAGAAGAAATACAGCTTCAGCATGTGGAATAGGTAGGTCAATCACCATGTAACATCCTCATTCAAACAGAGAGAAGAGTACTGCAATTCAGGGCTTCCACAATTTCTTTACCATGTGTTTGCTCGCTTTCATATAACCACTAAACTGCCTACTCAGGTGGTGTCAGTAGGTGTGGTGACAAGCAGGAAGTTAATGTACAAGAAATAGCCCTTAAACTCTCGAATCCAGGCCTGTACTTCTTTAAAGGGTGAGGCAGTTTCTAATCTTACAGGGTTGTTTATTTTCATTTGTTCTGATCTGGGGAATGACTAAGCCAAGCCATGGCAGTTGTGTAATGCATATTGAATAGCAGTTTGGTTTGCTGTGTTGAAATTAGGGAGATTATTGCAGGTCTCTTTTTCGCCTTTTGCAAGGAATGCCAAAAAGGCACCAAAGAGTGCAGTTGTTTCTGCAGGTCTGATACACACCTGGCAGGACCAGCCTTGGCTTCACACGATCCTTCGGCCCCCTATGAAGACAACCCCATGACTCCATTTCCCTATAGCACGCCTATCCTCACCTATCTCTTAGCGGCCTGAGACCAGCCTCCCCTGCTGTGAGGCTGTGTCCCTTCTAGTGGGCTGACCCTCCCGCTTACACACTTTGGAGCCAGGAGAGAGTCCCAAAGCACAGAATTCTGAGCAAGGGAGGGCACTTGCAGAATTCAGTCTGTACTGCAGCCTGCAGCAGGGATGCGACACTCATGGATCTGGCAGCCCTGTCTGCAGGGGTCAGTCCTGGGTCCGGTACTAGTCAATATTTTCATTAATGACTTTGATAACGGAGTGGACAATATGCTTATAAAATTGGCAGATGACACCAACCTGGGAGGGGCTGCCAGCACTTTGGAGGACAGAATTCGAATTCAAAACAATGACAAATTGGAGAGTGGATCTGAATTCAGCATAGATGGTACCTTCCAGCCCTACATTCTTATGATTCCTGCAGCCCAGCTCTGATAAATGAAAGGGGAGGTAGCTCCCTTTTATGGACACCTAGCCAGCCAGTTAGCTATAAAATCCCTGTTAGTAGCTGTTCTCTACTTGCTTTACCTGTAAAGGGTTAAAAAAGCCCATAGGTAAAAGGAAGGGAGTGGGCACCTGACCAAAAGAGTCAATGGGAGGGCTAGAGCGTTTTAAAATTGGGAATAAATGTTCCCTTTGTCTGTCTGTTGTTGTTCTCCAGAGAGAGGAGACAGAGCTGGGACTATGCTGTAAGAAGCTTTAAACCAGGTATGAAAAACCCTCAAATCATACCTAGAACTACTCATTTGAACCCCAGATATGTAAGCAGATCAGGAAATGTCTACGAAGACGCGATTAGGTTTATCTCTTTTATTTCTTTATGGCGTGTGGACTCCTCTCTGCTAACCTCAGGTGCTTTTGTTTTGCTGAGGGCACAACTCAGTGGATCCTAGATGGGAAGCCCAAAACTGTAATCGAGGTGGGGGAGATCGGAGCCAAATGGGTGGAGATGGCGGTGGAGAAGAAGAAAGCTAGTAGCAGTTGGTGGGATACCAGAAGGGGCAACCCGAGATGACACCCCACCATCGGAGTCAGCCCAAGGCCCCACCTTGCAAGGAGGAGCCCTCCACACAGACAGGGAAACCCCAGATGCCCTCTCATCCCACCACCCCACAGTCCAACCACCCACCTCGCCCCAGCCCACAATCAGTCTGGACAATGCTTCAAATGTAATAAACTGGGGCACGTGAAGGCCAACTGCCCAAAGAGCACCAGCCGACTGCAACTCATTACCCCAAGGTCCCACCGAGAACCTTCAGGCCCAGATGCCTCGCAAATACCCCCAAAGCAAAGGGAAACTGTGACTGTGGGCAGGAGGAAGATTACTGCGTGGAGAAACACTGAAGCACAGGTGTCAGCTATCCACCAATCCCTGGTGGACCCCAAATTCATCAACCCAGAGGCCCAAGTGACGGTGCAACCCTTTAAGACCAACTCTTTTAATTTGCCTACAGCCAAGTTGCCTGTCCAGTACAAGGGCTGGTCAGGAATATGGACTTTTGCAGTCTATGACGATTATCCCATTCACATGCTGCTGGGAGAAGACTTAGCCAACCATGTAAGGCTAACAAAAAGGGTGGGGATAGTCACCCTCAGCCAGGCTAAACAGGCCTCCACACCTAACTCCATTCCTGAGCCTCCTACAGGGACCCAGCCAGAGGTGGTGAAACCAAACCCCAGACCAAAGTCTATGGCAGCAGTTGTAGATCCAGTTCCTGGGACCCAGCCAGAACCAGCCCAAGAATTGGAACTGGCGGAGCAGTCAACACCAGGGCCCATGCTTGCAACCCCACCAGAGTCAGGGGAGCCAGCACCAAAGGGCACCACAGAGCCTGCACCTGCAGGAGCAGGTAAACCAGCGCAAGAAGCTCAACCGGAGCTTGAAATACAACCTAGTGCACCAACGGAAAGCGGTTCATAATCAACGGAGACAACCCCATCATCTGCATCGCTTCCAGTTGGACCAAGCCCAAGTCCACAACCCAGTGAGGAACTAATGTCTCCAGCATCAAGGGAGCAGTTCCAGGCAGAGCAGGAAGCGGATGAAAGGCTCAAAGAGTTTGGACGGTGGCACGGAGCAACCCACCGCCTCTCAGCTCTTCCAGTAGGTCCAGGTTTGTTGTAGAAGGAGGACTCTTATACAAGGAAAACCTTTCTGGTGGGCCCAAGGAGGACTGGCATCCTCAGAGACAGTTGGTAGTTCCAACTAAGTATAGAAAAAAGCTCTTGAGCTTAGCCCACCTAGTGGCCATGCTGGGGTGAACAGGACCAAAGATCGTTTGGGGAAGTCATTTCACTGGGAGGGGATGGGCAAGGACGTTTCTTCCTATGTCCAGTCTTGTGAGGTGTGCCAGAGGGTGGGAAAGCCCCAAGACCAGGTCAAGGCCCCTCTCCAGCCACACCCCATAATTGAGGTTCCATTTCAGCGTGTAGCTGTGGATATTCTGGGTCCTTTCCTTAAGAAGACACCCAGAGAAAAGCTGTACATACTGACTCATGGATTTTGCCACCTGATGGCAACAGCAGGGCTAAAAGTGTGAGCCAGGCATTGGCAGATTTTGCTACCCGATGGCCGGAAGCCGTAGCTCTAAGCAACACCAGGGCTAAAAGTGTGTGCCAGGCACTAATAGACATTTTTGCCAGGGTAGGTTGGCCTCTGACATCCTTATGGATTCGGGAACTAACTTCCTGGCAGAGACCATTGTGACGGGTTGGTTCACAGAAACCCCCTTGGGAGCTGCCAGCTGATGTGCAAAGGCCACCTCTGTTTCTATTCTCCCCTGCTAGTTCACTGGTCTCAGCACTCAGTCTTGCTGAAGCCAGACACACCCATCTGCTCCAGACACAGACCCAGAGTCTGAATAACCAGCTGTCCCAAAGCTGCAGGGTTTACTTGAGAACAGCTCACAGAAGTCTGCTTGCCCTTAGCACTCAGATGCCCAATTCCCAATGGGGTCTAAACCCAAATAAATCCGTTTTACCCTGTATAAGCTTTATACAGGATAAACTCATAAATTGTTCGCCCTCTATAACACTGATAGAGAAATATGCACAGCTGTTTGCTCCCCCAGGTATTAATACATACTCTGAGTTAATTGATAAGTAGAAAGTGATTTTATTAAATACAGATAGTAGGATTCAAGTGGTTTCAAGTAGTAACAGACAGAACAAAGTAAGTTACCCAGCAAAATAAAATAAAATACGCAAATCTATGTCTAATTACACTAAATATAGATAAGATCCTCACCAGTTCCAAAATGTTCTCTTTTACAGGCTAATCTTCTTTTAGCCTGGGTCCAGCAGTTACTCACACCCCCTGTAGTTACTGTCTTTGGTTCCAATTTCCTTCAAGTACCTTGGGGGGGTGGAGAGGCTCCTTCTTTAGCCAGCTGAAGACAAAATGGAGGGGTCTCCCACGGGTTTAAATAGACTGTCTCTTGTGGGTGGAGACCCCCTCCTCTCCCTCTGTAGAATCCAGTCACAGAATGGAGATTCGGAATCACATGGGCAGGTCACATGCCCATGCATGACTCAGGACTGCAGGTAGCAGCCATTACCCACATGCTGCCTTGAACGTCCTCAGGTAGACTTCTAATGTGGATTGGAGTCTTCCAAGCTCTTTTGTCTGTTAAGTGCCCCCTGACTGAACACCTAATTTGCACATTCCTTTCCCAAGAAGTCATCAAATGTTCTAACTGAGGCCCCTTAGAAATCAAGCAATCATACAGCCAATGTTCATAACTTTGAACACACAAATGGTGCCTGCATACAACTAGGGTGAACATAACCAGTAGATCATAACCTTTACATAGATGTGTTACATGGCCTATGTAGCAAAACCCTATTCCAGTTATATTATACATACATTTATGAGCCCCTTTATGGGGTACACTGTCACAGCCTCCCCCTGAACTTACTGCCAGAGACTTGGACACTGTCCATGGCGGAGGCAGTACCCGTAAAATTCCTGTTTGTCTTTGATCACACTTCTTTTCAGTACCTTGAAACCATATGTCAGTTCTAGGGGTTTTAGCCCATTTTGAGGTTCCTGATCCCCAGATGCCTGAAAACAGGTTGGGGTGTAGCATTAACAGAATGCAGACAGCAATACCTGTTAAAGTGGAGGTGTCTTGACCTTTAACCACCAAGGCCATGAGGCGGTGTGCCTCAGTTTCCCCTTCTACACAGCAGCATGGGCCTGTTATGCTTTTGCTGCTGTGCCAAGCTTCCAGTCTATTTACAGGTATAGGCTGCAAAGCAACATGCTTGTGGGGCTGTCTTGTTACCATCCCTAGCATGTACAACAGTTTTCTCCATAAATCAGGTATGTTCCATGTTTTTAGAGGGTTTACCACTAGTATGAATTCTTTTGTTTTATCCCAGAGGTGAATCAGCAAAAGACACAAGGTTAACAGCAAATCTACGGTGGACAGGTTTTGTTCACTCAATTTGACCTGTTTAGCATCTATTGCATTTTCCCAGTTCTCTGTGCCTTCTGGAAGACACTCTGATTCAGAATCTTCAGCCTCTGTGGGGAAAGCTGCTAATTCAGGCATGTGTTTGGGTCTTTGGCCAGGAAAGGGTATACTACAACCCCGCCTGCCCTCGGCCCCTCCCTCCGGAATTTCTCTGGGCTGGACCCCACTCCCTGGTGGAGTTTCACCCATGCAGAGATATCCTCCGCCCTGTCTAGGAGAGAGAGTTTCCTCTCTTACAAGTGTGGTAAGAATAACCTCTTTCAATGGGGTGCTCTGTACCCCTTTGCGCACCCCACTTTCTGTTTCTAACAGGTCAGTTGCATTGACCCCCCCTCCGGGAGACTTGACCCCCCGGTGTCCCTTAAAACCTGATCTACAAGAGAGGGAGCTGGCATTCTAAATGCAGGCTCTTCACTCTCCTCCTGTGAAAGTCCCTCCCTACAAAAGGTGGGCAGACTCTCTGGCCCCCCCTCACCTTCCATCTGGGCTTCCCTCTCTGGGCTCCCCACTGGGTCAGATACTCTTGTGTCCCCCAAAAGGGAAGGCGACCCTGCTCCAGCTGTGGGCTCCCCGCTACCAGCCATGACAGACCTCTCACTGGCCAGCAAAATCCCCCCCCTTTCACTCGGGTTAGGCTGGCCCCCAGCTAGAGTCCTTGGGGTCTGTTCCCACCGCGGCAGTTACCAAGACCCCAACTTCCACCTTCGGGACACACGTCTCTGTGCACCCCAGGGTGGGCCCTGCCCCCTGCTGACCTGCAACTTTCTGGCAGTCAGCAGCTGGGGTGGCCCCCCTGTTACCAGGTGGTACATTCCCCACCCCCGGGGAGATGATTACGGGACAGGAGCTGGCTTCGTCCAGCCCCTCCCTCTGGAACTTCCCTTGAGCCCTGGGGCCACAGGAACTGGCTACAACCATCCCTGCCCCCGAAGCTGCTCCCTGTACTGCTGCAGAGGAATCTAAGAGACACTCTCCTATTCCCCCAGCAGTCCATGTGACTTCACCCTCCCCTCCGGGGCTTTTAGCACAAGATTCCTTCTCCCTGCTAACCAACCCTGGGACAGATTCTGCCACATTAAAGAAATCATTCCCCAGTAGAAACGGTGCAAAATTGTGTGCCACCGTTGCAACTGTCAGTTCAGCCTGCAAATCCCGAGTTTGCATGTGAACTTTAGCTAAAGGTGCAAGGACTTTGTAACCCCCAACCAGCTCTAATTCTGCCATTTTACCTGGCAACAAATCCTTCTCCTGAATCAGGTCCCTCCTGATCACAGAAATTTCTGCACCCGTGTCCCTTAATCCCATAACCACCTCTCCATTAATTTCGACAGCATGCATATGCTTATTGCTTGGTTGTGTGGAAGCAAGCTTTACAAATCCTGTGTGGAAAGAGGCCACAGCCTGGCTCTGAGAAGCTGCAGCTTCCTGTGTAACTTGCTGCCTGTTTTCACTCAGCAAGGGACACTTATTCCTCAGGTGCTCAGTGGACTTACAATGATAGCACCTCCTGGGCTCCTCTGCTTGCACAGGAAATTTGGGACGAGTACCAGGGGAATGGGGAGGTGACCGCCCAGCCTCTTTTTTCCCAGACCCAGGGATAAAACGGTGATTCTGCTTTCCCCCACCCTTATACCCCTCTGCCTGTGGTTTATGTTTGATTGCAGCTTGTGCTTGCTCATAAGAGTCTGCATACCCAGCTAATTCACCCAGTGCATTTACCTTTTTGTCCCACACATACTGTTTCACATCATCACTGCACATATTCAGGAATTGTTCCTGAGTAACCAGATCACACATCCCTTCGAAGCTTGTAACACCTTTCCCCCGCACCCACTTATCTACCAAATCTCTCATTTCATTGGCATAAGCCAGATTACTTAATCCAGATCCCCTCTTAAGACTCCTGAATTTAACCCTATAGGTTTCAGGTGTAACCTGAAACTGTTTCAAAACCAGTTCCTTAAATTTACCATAGTCTGAAGCATCATCAATAGGCATCTTATTGAATATGTCCAGAGCTCTGCCAGTCAATTTTGCTATTAATGTGGTCAGTTTCTGATCTTCAGGGATGGCATGGAGGGTGCACAGTCTCTCAAAGGTGATGAAATACTCGGCAATATCGCTGGACTCATCATACTGTGGGCACAGTCGCTCCCATTTGTGGATTTTTGGGGAAGTGGAGCCAGCAGGTGAAGGATTTTGTCTCTTCAACTCCAGAACAGCCAGTTCATGTTTCTGGGCCTCCATAACCCTCTTGTGGGCAGCCTCTTCCCTCGCTGCCTCCATCTCCATAGCTCTCTTGTGGGCAGTTTCCTCTACCTCCATAGCTCTCTTGTGGGCAGTTTCCTCTGCCTCCATAGCTCTCTTGTGGGCAGCCTCTTCCCTCACTTTTTCTGCCTCCACAGCACTAATTTCTAATTGTCTTAGCTCTACCCGTCTCTTATGTTCATTCTCTCTCTCTGTTGCTTCCAACCTAGCCAATTCGAGCTTGGTAGCTGTCTCACTAGTAGGCATCTTCCTGCTTTCTTCTGCTGGGCCACACCCCTCTGCAGTTCACTGAAACTGGGATAGACTCAGCTCAGGAGATTCTTAGTTAACAGAGACTCTCACAGTCTTCTGATCTTCCTTCTTACTTATTTTGCTTCCTTTTCTGTCCCTACTTCCCTTTCCCGAAATAAGCAAACAGAAAATAACAAACCAGTAACCACTTTGTCTGTTCTCCAGCCACCACACTTAAAACTCACTTAAAATCACTACCAGTATCTCAAAGCAATCAGCTGTGCACAGATCCTGTTCGACTACGCCACTGTGACGGGTTGGTTCACAGAAACCCCCTTGGGAGCTGCCAGCTGATGTGCAAAGGCTACCTCTGGTTCTATTCTCCCCTGCCAGCTACTGGTAGTTCCAGCACTCAAAGTCTTGCTGATAGCCAGACACACCTATCTGCTCCAGACACAGACCAGAGTCTGAACCACCTATCCCAAAGCTGCAGGGTTACCTGAGAACAGCTCACAGAAGTCTGCTTGCCTTTAACACTCAGATGCCCAATTCCCAATGGGGTCTAAACCCAGATAAATCCGTTTTACCCTGTATAAGCTTTATACAGAGTAAACTCATAAATTGTTCGCCCTCTATAACACTGATAGAGAGATATGCACAGCTGTTTGCTCCCCCAGGTATTAATACATACTCTGAGTTAATTAATAAGTAGAAAGTGATTTTATTAAATACAGATAGTAGGATTTAAGTGATTTCAAGTAGTAACAGACAGAACAAAAGAAGTTACCAAGCAAAATAAAATAAAATACGCAAATCTATGTCTAATTGCACTAAATACAGATAAGATCCTCACCAGTTCCAAAATGTTCCCTTTTACAGGCTAATCTTCTTTTAGCCTGGGTCCAGCAATCACTCACACCCCCTGTAGTTTTCAGTTTCCTTCAAGTGTCCTGGGGGGGTGGAGAGGCTTCTTCTTTAGCCAGCTGAAGACAAAATGGAGGGGTCTCCCACGGGTTTAAATAGACTGTCTCTTGTGGGTGGAGACCCCCTCCTCACCCTCTGTAGAATCCAGTCACAGAATGGAGATTCGGAATCACATGGGCAGGTCACATGCCCATGCATGACTCAGGACTGCAGGTAGCAGCCATTACCCACATGCTGCCTTGAACGTCCTCAGGTAGACTTCTAATGTGGATTGGAGTCTTCCAAGCTCTTTTGTCTGTTAAGTGCCCCCTGACTGAACACCTAATTTGCACATTCCTTTCCCAAGAAGTCATCAAATGTTCTAACTGAGGCCCCTTAGAAATCAAGCAATCATACAGCCAATGTTCATAACTTTGAACACATAAATGGTGCCTGTATACAACTAGGGTGAACGTAACCAGTAGATCATAACCTTTACATAGATGTGTTACATGGCCTATGTAGCAAAACCCTATTCCAGTTATATCATACATACATTTGTGAGCCCCTTTATGGGGTTCACTGTCACAACCATAAAACATCTTTGGGAAGCTCATGGGGTAAACCACTTGGTTGCCACCCCTTACCACTATCAAACGAATGGCCTAGTGGAGAAGATTAATGGGACTTGGGGGCCATGATACGTAAATTCATAAATGAGCACTCCGATGATTGGGACCTTGTGTTGCTGCAGTTGCTCTTTGCCTCCAGGGCTGTACCACATCCCAGTTTGGGGTTTTCACCCTTTGAACTTGTTTATGGCCACGAAGTTAAGGGGTCATTACAGTTGGTGAAGCAGCAATGGGAGGAGGTTACATCTTCTCCAGGAACTAACATTTTTGACTTTGTAACCAACCTGCAAAACACCCTCAAAGACTCTCTAGCCCTTGCTCGAGAAAACCTACAGGATGCTCAACAGGAGCAAAAGACCTGGTATGATAAACATGCCAGAGAGCATTCCTTCAAAGTAGGTGACCAAGTTATGGTCCTGAAAGCGCTCCAGGCCAATAAGATGGAAGCATCATGGGAGGGGCCATTTATGGTCCAGACCTCCTGGGAGCTGTTAATTACCTCATAGCGTTCCCAGACCCTACCCTAAAACCTAAAGTATACCATGTTAATTCTCTAAAGCCCTTTTATTCCCAAGAAATCAAGGTTCTCCAGTTTACAGCCCAGGAGAGAGACGACGCTGAGTGGCCTGAAGGAGTCTACTATGAAGGAAAAAGCAACGGTGACGTAGAAGAGGTGAGCCTTTCCATGACCCTTGGGCATAAGCAGCGACAGCAAATCCAGGAGCAGTTTACCCGCTTCGCGCCAATGTTTTCAGCCACCCCAGAACGGACAAAACGGGCGTACCACTCCATTGACACAGGTGATGCTCACCCAATTAGAGCCCAACCCTACCGGATGGCTCCTCAAGACAAAACTGCAATAGAAAGGAAGATCAAGGACATGTTACAGATGGGTGTAATCCACCCCTCTGAGAGTGCATGGGCCTCTCTAGTGGTTCTGGTTCCCAAACACGATGGGGAAATCTGCTTTTGCGTGAACTATCGTAAGCTAAATGCTGTAACTTGCCCAGAGAACTATCCAATGCCATGCACAGATGAGCTATTGGAGAAACTGGGATGTGCCCAGTTCATCTCCACCTTAGACTTAACTAAGGGGTACTGGCAAGTGCTGCTAGATGACCCAGCCAAGAAAAGGTCAGCCTGTATGAATTTAATGTTCTCCCTTTTGAACTGCGAAATGCACCCGCCACCTTCCAGAGACTGGTAGATAACCTTCTGGTTGGATCTGGGAAATTTGCAGTAGCCTGCCTTGACGATGTGGCTATATTCTCAGATTCATGGGCAGAACACCTGGAACACCTCCAAGCTGTCTTCCGGCGCATAAGGGAGGCAGGATTAACCGTTAAGGCCAAAAAATGTCAAATAGGCCTAAACAGGGTAACGTACCTTGGACACCAGGTGGGTCAAGGTACTATCAACCCCCTACAAGCTAAAGTAAATGCTATCCAAAATTGGCCTGTCCCTAAGTCAAAAAAACAGGTCCAATCCTTCTGGGGCTTGGCCGGATATTACCAACGATTTGTATCACACTACAGCTAAATTACCACCCCACTGACAGACCTAACCAGGAAAAAACAGCCAAATGTTGTGAACTCCTCTGTGCTAACCCCAGGTGCTTTTGTTTTGCTTGTAACCTTTAAACTGGACCTCAAGAAAACCATTCTCGATGCTTAATTATTATATTTGCTCTTTTTAAATCTAGCAATAGCCTAAGTTCCAGATGTATTTTCTTTCTTTTTGTTTTTAATAAAATTTACCTTTTTTAAGAACAGGATTGGATTTTTGTGTCCTAAGAGGTTTGTGCACATGTTGTTTAATTAACTGGTGGCAACAGCTAATTTCCTTTGTTTTCTTTCTCAGCTCTGCACCGTGTGTGTGTGTGTGTCTGTGTGTGTGTCTGTGTGTGTGTGTGTGTGAAAGGGCTTGAGGGTACCCCACAGGAAGGAATTCCCAAGTTCTCAAAGGGGTTGTTTTTTGTTTTTCTTTGCACTTGGGTGGTGGCAGCATCTACCCATCCACGGTCAGAGAAAACCTGTAACCTTGGGAGTTTAATACCAGCCTGGAGTGGCCAGTATTAATTTTTAGAATCCTTGCGGGCCCCCACCTTCTGCACTCAAAGTGCCAGAGTGGGGAATCAGCCTTAACACCAGCTCATAGACTGTAAGGCCAGCAGGCACCATCATGATCATCTTCTAGTCTGACCTCATGCACATCGCAGGCCACAGAACCTCACCCACCCACTCTTGTAATTGACCCCTAACCTCTGGCTGAGTTACTGAAGTCCTCAAATCATGGTTTAAAGACTCCAAGTTACAGAGAATCTGCCATTTACACTGGTTTAAACCTGCAAGTGACCTGTGCCCCATGCTGCAGAGGAAGGCGGAGTTTCCCCCCCCCCGGGTCTGTGCCATTCTGACCTGGGGGGAAATTCCTTCCTGACCTCAAATACAGTGATCAGTTAGGGTACATTTACACTGCAATTACATCTGTAGCTGGCCCATGTCAGCTGACTTGGGCTCATGGGGCTCAAGCTGTGGGGCTATAAAATTGTGATGTAGTCGTTTGGGCTCGGTCTGGAGCCCGGGCTTTGGGACTGTGCAAGAGGGGAGGGTCCCAGAGCCTCAGCTCCAGCCCAAATGCCTGCACTGCAATTTTACAGCCCAACAGCCTGAGCCCTGTGAGCTGTGGGATTTTAATTGCAGTGTAGACATAACATTAGAATCTGGGCATGTGAATGAGTCTCACCAGCCAGACACCTGGGAAAGAATTCTCTGTAGTAATTTAGAGCCCTTCCAATCTAGCATCCCATCTCCAGCCGTTGGCAATATTTCATAGAATCATAGAAATGTAGGGCTGGAGCAAGTCCAGCCCCTGCGCTGAGGCAGGACCAAGTAAACCTAGATCATCCTCACAGGTGTCTGTCCAACCTGTTCTTAAACATCTCCAAGGATGGGGACTCCACAGCCTCCCTTGGAAGCCTATTCCAGAGTTTAACTACCCTTATAGGTAGAAAGTTTTTACTAATATCTGACCTAAATCTCCCTTGCTGCAGATTAAGCCCATTGCTTCTTGTCCTACCTTCCGTGGCCATGGAGAACATTTGATCGCTGTTCACTTTATAACAGCCCTTAACATATTTGAAGACTGTTATCAGGTCCCCCCTCAGTCTTCGTTTCTCAAGACTAAACATCCCAGTTTTTTACCCTTTCCTCATATGTCAGGTTTTCTAAATCTTTTATCCTTTTTGCTGCTCTCCTCTGGACTCTTTCCATTTGTCCACATATTTCCTGAACTGCAGTGCTCAGATTTGAACACAGTACTCCAGCTGAGGCCTCTCCAGTGCTGAGTGGCATGGGACAATTATCTCCCATATCTTATATAGGACACTCCTGTTAACACAGCTCAGACTGATATTAGCCTTTTTTGCAACCGCATCACATTGTTGACTCATATTCAGTCTGTGATCCACTGTAACCACCAGATCCTTTGCAGCAGCACTACCATCTAGCCAGTTACCCCCCATTTTGTAGTTGTGCATTTGACTTTTCCTTCCTAAATTAAGTACCTTGGACTTGCCTTTATTGAATTTCATCTTGTTGATTTCAGACCAGTTCTCTAATTTGTCAAAGTCACTTTGAATTCTAATCCTGTCATCCAAAGTGCTTTCCACCCTTCCTAGCTTGGTGTCATCACATATTTTATAGGCATACTCTCCACTCCATTATCCAACTCATTAATTAAAATATCGAATAGTACCAGACCCAGAAGTGACTGACTACTTCAACTAGTGAAAGGCACCTCTACAAATCTAAAATCACAAGGCAATAGCTGATGTAGAACAGCCATCTGGTAACCATTTTCCATATGTGCAACATGCAGATAATGCCTGAAAGAGGTAAGAAAACCAGTAACAAGAGTTTTTCCCATTTCCCCATTAAATTCTATTTATTTCATTCACCTGGGCTGCACAGCTTAGAGCAAATGATCAGCTAGCACGCATTTATCAGAATTTGAAACATTTCTGGTCATGGGACACCGAATGGAAGTTGAATTAAAGGGTATTATGCAGAAGTGTGAAACTAATATCTAAATCTGTATGATATCTATGACTCTTATAGAATTTGTCAGTGTCAATAATAATCTACGTTTCAGACTTGGTTACTTAACAAGTAATGAGGAAGCCATGTTCGTTGACAGACAAGCACATGTACGCAAAATTTGACAAGTATCAGAATTTCAGTTAGGAAATACTGAAGAAGCAATATCATTGTTTGCATGCAAAGCACAACCTACATGAAGGAAATGATGATGTAAGTCACTCATAACAATTCAACCATAGCTCATGTTTTTATAATCCCTTCCTGGTCATTTCGGAGGCAGAGATGCTCCTCACATTCGAAACAGAGGTTGTCAGGGCTCCTCCATCCAAAATGTAACAACCAGGGAAGGAAATCTCTACATTAAGACTAAGATTAAAGCATCATAATTGTTTTCCCTTTTAAATTAAGTTAGAGATCTAGAAAAAAATAACTGATTCATTGGAGATGAATAATCATGACACACTCGTTTGCATTTGTGGTGGGACTGGTTAGCATTCTTCCAGACCTCATTGCCATGTACAGGAGGTAAACAGAAACTTACTGAATTGAGATATGAACATTTTCAGTCAGTCATGATGGGGGATTATTCTCTGGTCTCAATTTGTATTATAGCTAATAGAATGTGCCAGCCGATCAGAATACTGAATGGCTGATTTCCTGATAAACCATGAGATTATTAATAAAAGTATTAGATTTTAAAATCTGTTATTAGAAGGAAAGCTATTTCTGAGGTCTTCCCAACAGTTCATTGTCTTGTATCTGCTTCTATGAAGGCTCTTCTGGGAAGTGGGAGTCAGTCCGTGCTATTTTTCAGTGTTACCAGCAGGCCTCATTGTCCTTCTTTCACTCCCCCTCATCCTTTCCTACGAATATTGCACCTCTTTTACATGAATGCAGTCAGCGCTTCGGAAGGGGCATCCCTTTCCATGTGCCTATGCCAGGGCAGCAGCACTCCAGTTGAAGAAAGAAATCCAGTCTTATTGCAAGAATTCCAGTTATCCAATACAGCCTATCATGACAGTGACACAAAGTGAACTGTGCTGCCACAGGAACAGTACTGTCATGGATAAGGGATTTTCTGCTTTGCAGAAGCACATGACAAGCCTACAGAAGTGCAGCTCTTTAGTCACATAATGGGCAATAGTCATTCTAATACACAAGCTATGAAATTTTTGCATTTTTCTGTGCCAAATCCAGTATTTAGGAAGAAGCAGAAAGCCATTACCTCTTTTCCTATATTCTCAAATTCTGGAACAACTTGTCTCACAAAATTCTCCTACTATAAGAATACTTATTCTTTATAACAAAAGCTATGCTAAATGCATTTGTGAACGTCATCACTGGATAATGAATATGAATATGGTCAGCCTAAACTCCCGTCTTTCAACAAACCTACATCCTAATCCCATAAAGGCGTTGTGACAGTCTGTACCCTTGTATTTACCCCTTGCACACTGTTGTAATAATCTTTGTACAAGATTTTCCTTGGGAGATATCATTTGAAAACTCATAATTTGCTGATCATTATTGTCCTGGTAAAATATGTGTGGCGCCGTTGTATGTACATTTATGAGATTCCACTGTATGGTGTTACTAAAACATGTTCCAAGTCTGGGGTGGGGGGAGGTGGCCAAATCAGTTCCTCAGAGACAAGGGCAAGCTGACAACTCAGCCAGGTTAAACAAGTTCAAATGGGCCATCACCTGCTAAGTAGCTATTCATTGGCAGGAAAAGGGATATGAGTGAAAAAATCTAAATATTAGCAAGGAAACAGCATGGAGTTCCCATCTACACAGTCTGCCTGTCACCATGGTCCCAGCTGAAGATGCTTCTCAAAGGAGGGAGCGGACTATAAAAAGGAGAGGTAGATCCCCAAAAGATCCAGTCTCGCCCCCATCCTGATTTTTCACACTTGCTATCTGGTCACCTTAGATGAAGAACATGGAGCTGCAGCAGGTGCAGATGTGGGGTGGGCTGGGGGGGAGGGGCAGCACTCAGAATTAATGAGTTAGAATGTTGGGGTTTGGAGAGAAACTGGAAGCTCTGCGCCATGGGGCAGCAGCGAGAGCCTCTGCAGGGGGCAGAGTCCCTGACTGTGTACTGAGGACAGCTGGCAGCATGGCAACTCTCTCTCTCTCACACACACATACACAGGGGAGAGCAGGCAGCATGGTAACTATCTCTCATACACACACACACACGGGCAGGAGGAGTTCAAAAATGAAAAGACAGGCCCGAGACCATATTTCAATCTTTTTAAATCCATCTCCTGCTTTGGGGGCCAATCTTGTGGTTAATGAGGGATCTGACTCCTGGCGTTTGAACTTCTGGGGCTGGCCATGCAGAGGATCGGAGCTAAGCAGAGAAAATCCAGAGCAGAGGCCTGCAAGAGGGAAAGAATCTTTGTGCCCAGAGTTGCTGAGCAATGTCTGTTCCTGAGTTTTTACCTTGTGTTCATTACAGTTGTTTGTATTTTTTCTGGATGATTTTGGCCTCTTATTTCAGTCCTTCAGTTTGCTGAATTTTCAGTTGTCTTGGTCAGTGTCAAAGGTCAATGCACACTTCTCAAGGGCTTAACCTGACCAAGGCAACTGAAAAGGCAATAAAGGCACTGAGAAAATGAGATCAAATGCCTGTCAGAGTTTGTCAGTGTTGCCTGACACTGCCCTCTTCCCCATGAGCAGGGGCTAGTTGGAAGCTGCATAAGAAGGGGTTAATTGAATTAAAGTTGCCTTGCTGCTGGATCATTAACACAGCTGACTTAAAGGAAGTGGAGGCTGCTCTTTCCTGGGTGGGAGGGCTTTATAATAGGTTCAGCTGTTTAGGAGGTGCCTTGGTGGCAGGCATCCTGTAGAAGTGAGTTGGAAGCATGTACTGTGAGTAACTGCAGAGGTGGGAAATAATGTGGTTGAGCAGAATAGAGCAGAATCCAGGTGTGGTGACTCAGGGGCCAAACTTTGAGCCTCTCCTGGGGTGTGATGCTCCATGCAAATTATTTAATGAACTGATTTGTGTATAAGCACAAACTTCTCATTTAAAAAGTGTAGTGGTAGCGGTGATGAAAGGACAGGTGTTACCTTGACAGGCCTGGTAGATTAAGTCCTCTGTCTGTAGGGCAAGCTTCCAACACCTGTAACCCCTGCCAGTGTGCCTTATCCCACTACCCCTGAGTAGGGTATGGGAGAGGACTTACCCTATGGGTAACTGGGGTCCTGTAGTCTTCATGGCCCATGAAGTTCTTGGTCTCTCTGCTAATGGGAGAGTGGTGGTGAGTCTATGCTGCAGGATCTGGACTGGCCCTAGCACACTCACTTCATCTATGGCCACTAAACAGCCAGTTGAGGAGAACACTTTGTAATCACTCCTGAACTGGGCTAGATTCAAAGTGGTGTTATACAGGTGAGAAGCTTTATAGATCATTAGTAGCATTAGATGAGCATTTCCTAACTTGATTGATTGACTTTACAACCTTAATAACGTTCGTTTAATGCAGCTTTTCAGTGTAACTTCTTGGCTTTTCTTACAGTGAAAAGGTTAAAAAAAAAATTACATTATGTGCAAATGTAACTCCCTCCACACCTAGCATGCTGGTTTGGAGCTTCACCCGTCAGCACAGATGTCTGTCCCTTGGACTACCAGGCTAACTATGCTGGCTGGGAGCAGGAGGCTGTTCTTATGTGAAACTATCCACTAGAGGAGGATGCATAAATGTACTGTTTCAGTGTGTTATGTAAGCATGAGTAGCCCATTTTACTGACTGTGTAGCTAAGAAGAAAGACATGGGCAGTTCCTTCTGAGAGGCAGTGTAGCTCACTGGAAGGAATTTGGGTTTGCTGTATTCAAAGACCTGGGTTCTGTTCTCTGCTTGGTTCATTCTCAATGGCATATGAGCTGTTCAGTAACATTTGGGAAGGATACTTGCTTACCACCAGTCAGTAAAAATGAGATTAGTGCTCCTGCCTCTCAGTGTGCTGCATGTTCCCCTAGGCTGTTTAAAAGCTATTGTAATGAGGAAGCAGCAGGATCATCATCCCTTTTGTCTGTGTCCCATCTGGAATGTGAGTTCTGTGTGACCTGATGAAGCGAGACACCGAGGCATACACACAGGATGACCTATAATGTTGAAGGGGTTTTAGTATGGTGGCAGAAAACTGTTGTGTGTCAACTGTGGATGGGTGGTTGTGATCTTCAACAGCATAGAACTGTTCCAAATCTAAATAGATGTTCATGAGGACAGAAAAATGTATCTCTCCCTGACAGACCTCTCAGTCCTGCTGCAAAACAGTTCTTGTCCACTTGTCATACAAAAGGTGTCAGGCACCCTTAAGACAGGGGTTGCTACTGCTCCCCCATAATCACCTTTTCCCATGGGGGCACCAGCAGGGGTTGAACTTATGCTTTCCAGCTCTGATGCATAGACTTTCTTCCACTTCAGCTACAACATTGGTGGAAACAGTCTGTTTGCCATGTGAACCAGCCTGTAGCGGGAGACACACTTTACCAGTGGGATTTACAATTCTTTGAGATAGCACCGGAATGTTGAGCACCCGTACTGAGTTCTTTTCCTGCAAAAGGGGGTGTGCTGTAGTGTCTAGAGAAGCGCAACCAAACACACTTTGGTACAACTGCACTGAAAGGGAGTGTGGCAAAATGTTGGAGATCTGCATCAGTCACAGTAGTGTATGGGTTTCTGTTCCTGAAGTGACCTTTTGCAAGTTCTTACACCATCTGTAAATGGGTGGAGGATAGCTACCTCACTTAAGGTAGAGGGTGTGAGACCTTGCTTAAGAAGCACTGTGGCGTGCACAAACACTAATAGCAGTCAGTAGAAGAACTGGGACAAGAACTTATAGCCTTCTGACTTCTACAAGATGTGTGTGTGGGAAAGTATCCCTCTAAGATGTAACACCTTTCCCCTGAGATGTTGGCAGGAGTGCCAGAGCTGTCAAATACATCTGAGCAGCTCTGGGTGACTGTGTTTGAGCCTATAGTGTTCTTTGCAACTAAGGGGTGATATTGGTTAAGGTTTCAAGTGCCTGCAGCCTTGTGTGGGGTGGGCTGTAGGAAATGATGCCTACTTACAAAGACAAAACATCCCAAGAAAAATGAATTTCCTAGTTATGAAAACAGGAGCATATACTGCTTCGTGTGTGTGTAGAATGGCAAACCTGTATTACTACTACTGATAAAACTGTAAATTAATATGAAACTCAAACATTAAGGTTCCCACAGTAATGTTAACTGTGCCACATTACACATTATATATTTAAATACTATTGTGTGCAATGGCTGTGGGAACTTTAACTGTGCATGTGCAGCCAGTACTCTATTTTATTTTTATGTACAATGTTAACAACTTATAATGGGTTCTAAATGGGCTGTAACAACTCTGGAGTCACTGTGGACAGTTTGAGGGAAGCCGGCTTTAAAAAGAGTTTGAATTAAGAAAGGGCTAATACCGGAAGTATGATACCTAAAGTGGAAGTCATAATACTATGACTATTATATAATCATGTTATGACCTCATCTGAAATATTGCAACAAGTTCTGGCTAGCTCTTAGCAAGGATGTAGTAGAATAGAGAAGGTCAGTTCAAATAATTAGAGGCTGTACAGGCCACCACTCTGTAATGAGCCCAATACAGGTTGCCAGTGGAGGACCTTGATCACCAAAAGTCGCAAGTACTTATCAGATTAAGCTGAAGGAGCACCTCTTTTTGCTTAGTATGTTCCATGGCTCAACCATGAGCAGGAGACATGATTGTACACATCACTGGTATGCTCTACTCAGTAATGGAGTACCGCTAGATTAGCTGTATTACATTTTGCAAAGTAGACATATGATGCACATAGGCTCCACAGAAACTCTTGCTGCAGCTCTTGTTCATCATGCCAGTTGTGCAGCAGAGAAGCCCCATTACTTGAGCACCTCTCTAGTTACAGGAAAAAAATGACAGAGAAGCAACAGCCTCTTCAGAGGTAAGATTGCAACCACATGTTCAGAAAAGGCTATTTTATGTTTACCTTTGACCCTCCCCACGGAAGTATAATGAAAAGAACTCGTGCTTTCAGATTTTTAGGGTTATTCCTAACTGAATAGTATAAATTGTTCTGAAAATCGTCAAATTTTAAGTAGCTTTTGAGATTGACTTAAAAAGGACCAATGTCTGTTGGGGAGAGAGACAAGTTTAAGAGCTTACACAGAGCTCTTCTGTAGGTAATTTTTGAAGTATTTAACACTTTCACCCTTCTTAAGACCCCATGAAATCAGTCACAAAATTGAAGACTTTACTGACTTCCCTTTGGTATGCTGTTTAATGCAGATGTGGAACCACCGTGATAAGAGCTTTGTAAATAACAATAGATACACTAGAGGGACTCTTGCTCCTAACCCAAGCAACAGGCAATGTTCAAGGACCAGAAAGTAAAATGTTTAAGACGACCAGTATCTGAAAACTAGGTATGAATCTTTACTATTGCAATTGATGGAGCAAAGAGAGCTGGGGAGAAGACAGGTGTGTGCCTGTGGGGGGGGGTGCTGGGGGAAGGGTGTGCATGCGGGGGGGCTGAGGTGAGGGGAAGTAAGGGTGGGGTGTTGGTGTGGGGGTACTGTTCAGTGGGAGGGGCGTGTTTGTGGTGGACGGATTGGGGGCGTGCTGAGAGCGGCGGCAAGGGCGAGCGGTGACCTGACTCGGCCAGTGGCTGGGCGCCGGGGTCGGTGACGGACTGGGTGAGGAGCACGGCTCGCCCCGCCCTGGGCCTGAGGCGCGCGCTCCCGCAGCAAAGGTGACACAGAGGCTGGCGGCGCTCGGTCCCCGCCCCTCCCTTCTCTCCCCCAATCACAGCCGAACAGGCCAATAAGGAGGGCGTTGCTGGGCGGGGCGACCTCGTGCAGGTAGAGGAGATTCGGACGGCAGGCTACGAGCGCGCCGCTGCTTGGGGCGGGGGTGTAGGGCTCTGTCAGTGACGTCACGCAGTCGCGGGGATTAGACGCAGTTCCGCCTCCGTTGGCTGAGGCCTATGTACAAATGGCTGGTGGAAGCGCTGCGCTCCCTGCTCTTCCCCAGCGCCCCCCGCTGGGACACGCCGCCCCCCACCCCGCGGAAGAGACGGTACCACAGGTCAGTGAGTCCCGCTGCTTGGCGGATGCTCCGGGGCTCGGCGGGCCCCCGCGCTCCCGGCACCGTGTACTGGACCGTGGCGGGGGAGGGGCCGGGGGCTTGGTCTGGCTTGGGCCTGTTCCGTGCTCGAGCCCCAGCCTGAGCTGTCGGCATGGGAACGGACGCGGAGGCTGCTGTTGTACCGAGAGTCGGACGCCAGCGTCTTCTGCTGCAGCACCCTGGAGCTGCCGCCTGCGCCCGGCCGGGTCTGCTCCCCACCGCCACGGGACACTGCTGGAGCAGGGAGCGGGTTTGCTGCGCCTTGGCGCGCCGTACAGCAGCGCTGCAGCCTCGCACCCCGCGTCTGGAGCCTGTCCGCCTTCGGCCTCAAACCCAGACCCTGCATAATCGAAATAGCAAAGCCTCTTGCTTCTGCCGGGCTTGGGATGCACTTACTCCAGCTTCTCTAGGGCTGTAACATTCCTAAGGTGGCCCTGGCCAGACATCCCACAGCCGCTTCCCATCGACTTCACCAAAACCAGCAAACCGCCCAGCTTCTCGTGGGACACCCCCACCCCCCGCCCAAACTCTGTGTGGTTGCATGTAATTTGCTTCCCACGATCACTGATTCATGGAATGTATTTGAAAATGTTGTTTAACAGACATTTGAACTTCCTCATGTTGAGCTAATATAGGTGACCTAATGATGACCTAAATAAAGTCCTAAATAGTTGATCTGTCATTGGTATGGGGAGAACTGTCCGACTGTCTTTCATGAAGGCAAACATGGCTTATGAATTTGGGGGCGGAGGTAGGTATATGCCTAGCATATTGAGTATGTCTGACTGATTGCTCTGAAGGTGAAAGCAATTATTTTGTGAATTCCCAGAGTTGGAGAATACATTGTAAAGAATATATGCTATGCTCTACAAGGTTTGATTCATGTTTGTTTCAAAAACTAGTAGAAGGTTATTTTGGAATGTTTGGCAAGTAAATCAATTAAGTTCCTATTCAACTGGAAATCTACATAAACTAAAAAAGGTAGTCTTAAGAATACCTTTAAGAACTTGAACAGGTGTTCCCTGTTGCCTCTTATGGTTTTACTCTTTTTATTTTGAAAAATGTTTTCACTCCCTTATTGCTGTGTAAGACCCAACACATAAAAGTAGGAACTGACTGTATAGAGGAAACAATTATACTGACTGGACACACAACTATCAAACACAAGTGATACAACTGAAAAAGTGTGTTTGTTTTTGTACTTCAGTTATAGTAATCTTGGATGTTAGGTGGTAAATCATCTGACAGATGTGACTTTGAAATTGTTGGTGTCCCTTTGACTAGAAGTGTTAGACTGCTAGCCTCAAAGTGTTTACTGGGAATTACATAATTTTTGTGTTTTTTCTGCTGAGAATTTTTGGTTGTCGTCTTTCAACTTGTGTATATTTGCTCCTTGATCATCTTTACCCTTCAAAATCATGGTTGTTTAAACTAACAGTCTTGTTCAGTCTACTCCCACTCCTGCAGCGAACCATGAAGAAAGCCTTATGTGCATAACCTGTGCAGGAACCTAGACACTAACGCTGTAAAAAGTGACTGATGGGCAGTATGAGAAATTGAACCATTGAGGTTAGAGAAGCAAAAGACTCTGGTCCATAGGATACTATCTAGTGCTTTATTCTGTTTGCTTTAAATATCTCAGAAGGGGGGAGGTTTGAAATCACTGTCCCAAATCTTTTTTTCCCTGATATTCAGCCTGAACTTGATTTTTAATCCTATTAATTGCAGTTATATCCCCTTGTATTGCTCATTCTCCTTCCTTTTGTGTTAAGTTTCCCAGTCTCTGAAAGGTTTGATCATATCTGTCTACTTAGGAGTCCTATGGAACATTACTTATTTAGGAGGGAAGATTAAAAATGTTTTTCTCTGTATGCCTCCCTCTTCTCCCCCCCCCCCCCCCCCCCCCCCCCATTGCTTTTCTCAGAATTTCCTTCAGTTTGTCCTTTTGGCATTTACCTCAGTATCAGAGAGCAGTATTCTGGCTGGGGTCAAGCCAGAGCACTGTAGAGAGGGACAGTTGCCTCCTGCTCTGACCTGATGCACTTGACTATAAAATCCAAAGTTGTATTATTCTTTACTGCTGTATTGTATTGCAAATGTGGGCCCAGTTTTCTGTCCATAACCCTTAGTTTTCTGTTAACATTACTGCTTCCTAATGGTCTCACTCCAACTGAATCTGTGTTAATATTGTTTTTCTTTAGTTTTCCATGTTGAGCTTCATCTTCAGTCTTGCTCTGGGGAAGTAGCAAGACTGGTGTGTGTAATAGGAGAAGAAATCCTGCATATCCACAATCCTGTGCTGGATTTTAAACACCTGACTTTTGAGTTCATGGGGCTGTCCAGGCCCAAGGTTACAGCACCTCCAATTTTGAACTAAGCTTTTATAATTCACCTGTCACTTTGGTTTCTGAATCATGTTCCTTCTTCCAAAAGTAGTAGTATGGAAGAAGCATCTGACTTCTGTTAGAAACAGAAGCTATGGAGAAGGTTCTTAAGAAAAGTATAACTCCAGGAACCTAACTTTCCTATTTATTTTGAAATAAGTGATATTAACACTGTACTCAACTTCAGAGAACCAACTGGTGCATGAACAGGAACCAACTGGAACTGGGAATACTAGTTTCAATGTTCACTGTTTATACTCTTAAGAACTTGGCTTTCACAGGCTCTGCAGATGCCTGTTTCATAGTCTGATTAGGAAGAATCAAATTTTCTCAGATTGTACTATGTATTTGTATTCAGGTCCATTGTGAGTAGGGCATTTCCCAGAATATTCAAACATTTGGTAGTGCTAGTTGTAGCTCTGATTAGTATGCTGGTTAAGGAAAGGATCCACATGCATTCTTGAGTCCAGCATTTTCTAGTGTCCTCAGCAGCTTACCAAGTAAGCAAGAGGACTTGTGCAGAGACGTGGCTTTTGACAAGTTCAGAATTTGAACTCTTACACTCTACAGGCTTAACACATTTGGAAGTACTGATTGATGTGGTCAAAGGATACTCTTTTCAAAAAGTATTAAAGCCTGAAGATGTGATTGTTAGAGCCCTGGCAAATCTGCGGATATCTGCTTTATATCCGTATCCATGGATGCGGATATCCACGGACCATTTTTGTGGATTGGATGTGGATACAAATTTTGTATCCATGGTGGTGGTGGCATCAAGATGAAAATAACATGAGGCCTCCAAAGTTTGTCCCATGATTGGTCATATTGGAAAACAAGCTTTGTTTTGGTAGTTGAGAGGCCCTTTATCTCTGGCAGGATGTTCAAAGCACCTTAAAGAGCTCACCATTTTATGTCTGTTCCAGGGGGTGCTTAACAAGAAAAGAGCCTAGCCAGCTGGGGCATGAGCTTTATCAGACATCAATAGAGGGCTTGATGGTTAGAACTGTTTGCTTATCAGCTGTCTAACAGGATAAGGGCCACATGTCAGAGTAAGGAGTAAGGAGTGCATGCATCTGGTAGTGCTTCCAGACTTCACTGTGAGCTTCCAGTTCCTAGTATTCAATGCAGCAGTAGAATAGATCAGCTATGAAGGTATTACAGGGCTCAGTGGTTTTTCTGTTGGGATGTGGTGTTATCCTGACCTAAACTGAGCAGAGAATCCTCTTGCTGGAGAAGGCATTGCATATCAAAGGAAAATCATTGTGGAGATTGTACATCAGGGAGAGGGAGTCTGAACAGACAGCTGAATACCTATATAGTGAGGCCTTGTCTATAGGAGAAAATTGAACTGGTTTAATGTGATGTAAATTTAAACCAGTGCAAAAGGCTGAGGTGGCAATCCATTAGTTCAAACCAGTCTTATTTTGGTATATCTTAAGTTGTGTAGGAATTGGTTTAGGTTAAATTGAAATAAAGCCACTTTAAACCAAATGAAGCATGCCTATACGGAAGTCTGCACTAGTCTAACCAAAGCAGGTTAAAGATCACACTTTAAATTGTAATTTTCTCAAGTAGTCAAGGCCCTGAAGTTTTTGGAGTAAGGGTCAAATTTTCCTTCTTACCTGAGGGAAGAAACTCATCCCTGTGGGTAATGAGCAGATGCATGCGCACTCATAGAGATGGCCTAAGCAGCTTCTGTATGTTTTCCAGTTTGCTCAACCAGAAGATTCTACAAAGGTTGAAGTCAATGGATAAAATCCTAATAATCCCAAATGTTGTAGTGACAGAAATTCCAAAGTTTCATTAAGTTGCCAGTAAGAAGGCAGTCTGCCTGCTGTTTTGAGAAGCATTTATAATACAGTAACTCCTCACTTAACGTTGTAGTTATGTTCCTGAAACATGTGACATTAAGTGAAACGATGTTAAGCGAATCCAATTTCCCCATAAGAATTAATGTAAATGGGGGGGGGTTAGGTTCCAGGGAATTTTTTTTGCCAGACAAAAGGCATTATATACATTTTAAACAAGCAATTTAATGTAGTTATAAGTTTTAAACAATTTTAAAGATACAATTTAATACTACAATCATCATTGCTGAGTATGAAGCAATGGGAACATCATTGATGAGTATGAAGCAATGGGAGGTGCCTCTGCCTTACCCCACACAGGCACAGCCCACTGGCACTGCAGACAAGGAGGCTGAAGGTGCCATAGGCTAGGAGAAGCACGTTGCGCAGCAGCAGCGGCAGCTTCCCCTACTGTGCAAACACCAGGGGTTGGGGGCTCAACCCTTGGCCTGCCCACTCCAGCCCTTCTCCCAAGCCCCCACCCTTAACCCACCTCTTCTTCCCCTCCCCACCTCCTACCCCTTTCCTCCACACACCGTGTCCTCGCTCCTCTCCTGCCTGCGGCAATCAGCTGGTTTGTGGCGTTCGGGAGGGAGGGGGAGCCTGCGTGCGGAGTCCTCACTCCTCTTCTCTCCCCCCCCCCCCTGCTTCCTGAACGCCGCAAACCAGCTGATTGCTGCGGGCAGGAGGAAGGCGCTGATCCGCGGGTCTGCCGGTGGGTGAGAGGTGCTGGGGGGGGGCATAGGGGAGCTGATAACGGCTGCTAGCTGTGGACAAAGCTGTCAGACAAACGACTAGCGGAGCATTGCACAACTTTAAACAAGCATGTTCTGTAATGGAGCAGGGGCGTAAGATTGAAACAATGTTAAGCGAGAGGACGTTAAGTGGGGAGTTACTGTACTTTGACTATTAATCTTGCTGCATGGTTACTGAGAGGCAAAAGATTAAATCCTTCATGGCAAACTTAGAATGTCATTGCTCTATTGGCATCCAAAAACAGATTAACTGCTAAAGCATGTAGTAGAGCAGGGAATTCACTTCTGGTGCCAGAGGCTGAAAACAGAAATATTCTCCTCAAAATACCCTTTGGCTTAAGGGATGACCAACTGCACTGAAACTTAGACTTCTCCCTCTACTAAAACATATTAAGAGTTACAAAGGCTTCACACATGAAGCAAGCATGGCCTCACAGGTTACACGCTCTGGGAATATAATCCAGAACTCTACTGTGGAAGATCCAACTCTAGGCTACTTAGCCCCTCTGTCAGTCATTGAGTTCAAGGCCAGAAGGGACCATCAGATCTAGTTTGACCTCCTGTATATCAGACCACCAGCACCACCCCGCACCTATTCACCAAACGCAACAACCAGAATTAGACCAAAGTATTACAGCCCTCAGGAGACTAAACTGTTGTGTCCAGGGAGAGAATAGGAGGGACTAATGCGCACCAACACCTGAGGCTCTTGGAATGGCAGGGAAATGATTGAGAGAGAAACAGATAATCCTGGCAAATGACCTGCATCCATACACTGCAGAAGAAGACTAAAAATCCCCATGGTCACTGCCAATCTAACCTGGGGGAAAATTCCTTCCCAACACCAGATATGGAGATCAGTTGGACCCTGAGTATGGGAGCAAGAAAGAGCCAGCCAAGCACCACAGATAATATGCTCAGTGCCCTATCCAATGTCTCATGTTCAGTTGTGGCTATCCCTGATCCATCCTTCAGAGGAAGGAGACCAAACACTGCCCCTCAGTGTGTGTGTGTGTGTGTTGGGAGGAGGAGGTGCAGGGGGGAATCCTTCCTGACACCCGCAGTGGCTGGCTGAAGCCCTGAATTATGAGCTTTTAGGAACATGTAACCAGAAGTGAGCGCCAGGGCTGCTGAGCTCTGCCCCCTACTATTAGAAGCAACTCTGTATAATCGCACTCCTAAATTTGTCCAGTTCTCTTAAAAACTAATTAAGCTGTTTTGCCCCTACAATTTGTACAGGGAGGCGGTTCCAGAGCCTCACTCCTCGGTTGGCTAGAAACGTTCTTCTAATCTCCAGGCTGAATTAGTTCATGGCCAGTTTCTACTGTGGTTTTTTTTTTTTTTTTTCTTGTGCCAAAGTCTTCATCCTCTTGGGTGTTTACCTCTCTGTTTGTTTTGAGAGCAATCCGATCCATTCAGCCTTCTTGTTAGGTTAAACAAGCCAGGATCTTCAAGTCTCCCATCATAAGATGAGCCCTCTGCAGTAGCTCTTCTCTGCATCTGCTTCAGTTTGAATTAATTGTTCCTGAATATGGGTGACTGGAATTGTACACCGTATTCCAAATGAGGTTCCTACACACCCAGGTCTTTCTCCTCGGTTTCCAACTGATGAGCCCCCAGGTGTAGCAGAAATATTTTATTAGCCCCTAAGTGCATGATCTTACACTTTGGACTATTGACTTTCATCCCATTTCTGTCACTTTAGCCTTCAAGGTCATCTAGATCTTCCTATACAATATTCCGATCCTCCTCTGTTTTGACGTTGCCTCCTGACTGTTTCATCAGCAAATTTAATTTGCACATTCCTGCCCAAAAAAGATCAGGTTAGCCTGGAATCATCTACCTTTGGTAAACTCGGGTTGCATTCCAGCCCCTTTCCTATTTACTGCCATGAATTGAATTATTTTTTCTTTCACAGTTTGTTCCTTGCATTCTGCTGAAGTGAGACTAACAGGTCTAATTGCTTGGATAATTTTCTCTCCTTTCTTAAACATAGGTAGGACGTTAGTACCATATGACTGAATAGCTATCCCCGAATAGATTTCAGAAGGAAAATAAAAATCCTTGCTACTGGACTAGCAATCTCATGTGCCAGTTCTTTCCGAATTCTGGGATGGAAATTGTCTAGTCCCCCCCACCCCCCCCTCCCAGTTGGAGTGCATTAAGCTCTTTAAGGTTTTTTTTTCTTCCACCTCAGATGTGGTAATTTACATTTCTGTGCATTCACTTCCATTTGCCATCCTGCCTTTGAGCCTATGTTTCATATTATCCTTATGGAAAACAGAGGCAAAATATTCATTTAATTTTTGGGCCATACCTAGATCCTATTTAATCTCCTTGCCATCTACACTGTATAACAACCCAACTTCATCCATCCTTATTCTCTTTATTTATGTAATTTAAAAAATCTTATTTTAATTTCCTTGCCAAGAGCTAATTCACCTTGACTTTTAGCAATTCTCACTTTATTCCTACCTTTTCTAACCTCCAGCTTGTAGCTTCCTTTGCAACCTTTTTTCCATTCCATGTAGGCTCTCTTCTGAGAATGGAGTCCCCAGTCACACATAGCTGTCTCTTCCTGGTGTTAGTATGAACCTGCCCTATGTTTTCTCCCAGTCCAGTGTACATCATTCTCATTTGTCCTTAAGAAGGGACCAGTGCTTCTCTCCATCATTTTGTTCTCTCCTGCAGGGACTGGCTTCCTTTCTTTTCTTCCTTTCCACAGTGTCGTTCCCCAGTGCAACAAAGGTGTTACTCAACTCAATTTCAGCACCACTAGCTGGTTTCTTCCTCTGCCTTGTCCTTGTGGTCGTGTTCTTCCATGGATCACCATGCTCTTCTGGCAGCTTGCCCTCCAGCTCTCTTTGTTCAGCAGGTGTTCGCAGCTCTTGAGTTGTTTTGTACCACTTCCTCTCTCCTCTCCTGCATTATACCTTGAAATCGATGTCTGAATTCTATCATCATCTCAGTTGCATTTCTAATCCTTGGATCTTCTCTCCCATGAGCTGTATCAGGTGATGTTTCATACATAAATAGCTTTGATCAGATAACTACTCAAGGGTGATGTACATACTTCAGCTTCTACATCTGGCCACCTTTTCTGTCTTGTCTCCTCTCCTCTGCTCCTTGGGTCACTTCTAATGCTGCCTCAGTAGCCATTGTTGTCTTCTAGTCCTAGACTGTGTTTCTAGAAAAAAGAAATGAGGAGGAGGGAATTCTTATCTTCCCACAAACTCCACTGTAAGCTCTAGCTGTCTGTGTGACAAATATTTATTGTGGGCTATGTTTGTAAGATGGTTCTATTTGTGCATATGTAGCACTGAAACAAGGACTGCTCGTGCATATGTAATGTTATGTGCCCTTGTTTAGTGGGGCAGTCCACAGAAAAGTAGCTGGCAGCAGAAGAAAAATGTAGTCCTCTGGCTTAAGTGGCAGAGGTCTGTGCTGGTGGGTTTAAACTCTGAGGTTTGAAAGAGGAAGTAAGGAAGGGACTAGCTGCACGCAATTTGTTTTAAAAAAAGCAACATCGAAAAACAGTCTCTCTTTTTATAAACTGACAAGAAATCTGTTTAGGTTGCAAAGTCAAGCATTCAAAAATTAGGAAATGTCAGATTGCTAGAGGGGAGGGTGCTTTACCAAAAGTCTCTCTTGGTGGTCTTTTCTTCTGGAGAGAGACCCTGCATGGAGCCCCTTAGTTCTATAGCTGGTTTTTGTTCTTGATCAGTGCCTCACTTCCTGTTTTACCTGTTACATGTGCACATCAGGAGCAGAATGTAGTATGCATAGCATAGGCAGTGCTGCTACAATGGAAGAAGGGTGAAAAGCTATGGATTAGGGTTGGGCAAGGGGGATTAAATGAGGGAGGGAGAAACACACTTAACCATTATTGTACTGTACATCTGGAGTGCAGTATTAATCTCTCTGCAATTAACAAATGAAAATTTGACTTTTTTTACAGCATTAAGTTGTATGTCCCAACCAACTGCCCTCCACACTGATTGGAAAAAGGGGTATGAAAAGGACAGGGCCTGATCTTACGTACGTATATGTAAGGGTTGTTCCACGAATATAAAGCCTGGCTTTTTTGTACGGTTATTAAAGAAAGTAAAATACGTGTTACAGTGATGAACATTGATGGGCACTGTCCTATCAAAGCAGGAGGGACACTAACGTTGGCTTACTGGTGGTGCTGGCTCCTACATCTGGATCGTCTAAGTTTAAAATCCTGATCCAGTTTTTTAGCTTGCATTTCAAAGGCTATCTGACATGTGGCCCTTACTCCTCCTTCCATCAAGGCAGTGATAAAGGTTAAATTGTGACCGTGAAAGATAGGTCATATCTAGTGTCTTTTTTGTGGGGGGGGGGGTACGAGTGGGAAATAAACTCAGGGTTCCTGCTTTCTGGTTTTTGCTCACTGGCTATTGTTACTCCTGTAACCATCAGAGGAGTGAAGTTCTGGAACAGCCTTTCAAGGGGAGCAGTGGGGACCAAAAAACCTAACTGGTTTCAAAACTGGAGGGGATGGTATGATTGCCTACAATGACAGATGGCCCATCCATCTGTGACTGCTCCTAGCAAATAACTTCAACAGGCAGAGATAGGATATCGGGTGGGTAGGTCTCTGAGTTACTACAGAGAATTCTTTTCCAGGTGTCTGGCTGGTGGGTCTCACCTATATGCTCAGGGTCTAACTGATTGCCATATATGGGGTCAGGAAGGAATTTTTGCCCAACTCAGATTGGCAGAGACCCTGGGCTTTTTTACCTTCCTCTGCAGCCTGGGGCACAAGTCACTTGCTGGCTTGAACTAGAGCAGGGGTTCTCAAACTTGATTGCACCGCGACCCCCTTCTGACAACAAAAATTACTACATGACACCAGGAGGGAGGACTGAAGCCTGAGCCTACCCAGGCCCCACTGCCCCAGGCAGCGGGGCCAAAGCCCAAGCCCCACTGCCCTGGGTTTGGGAGGCCAAAGCTCAAACCCAAGGGCTTCAGCCCCAGGCGGGGGGCCTGTAACCTGAGCCCCACCACTCAAGGCTGAAACCCTTCGGCTTTGACCTTGGGTGGTGGGGCTCGAGCTTTGGCTTCAGCTCTGGGCTTGGGCCCCAGCAAGTCTAAAGCTAGCACTGGCAACCCCATTAAAATGGGGTTGTGACCCACTTTGGGGTCCCAACCCACAGTTTGAGAACCGCTGAACTTGAGTAAATGGTGGGTTCTCTGACTTAAACTCTTTAAATCAAGATTTGAGGACTTTGGTAATAGACTCATAATCTCTGGCTGAGTTACTAGAGTGGGTGGGTGAGGTTCTGCAGCCCATGATGTGCAGGAAGTCGGACTGGACTCATGATGGTCTCTTCTGGCCTTAAAGTCGGAATCTATGCTTGAGAATTTCTGACTTCAGGCCTGGTCTACGCTACAAAGTTAGGTTGACTTAACTACATAACAACCTTAGAGGTTTTTAAGGTCAGGCTTGACAAAGCCCTGGCTGGGCTGATTTAGTTGGGTTTGGTCCTGCTTTGAGCAGGGGGTTGGACTAGATGACCTCCTGAGGTCCCTTCCAACCCTGAGATTCTATGATTCTATTCTATGATACATTGGTTGAAGCTGTGAAAAATGTGGTTAAGCCAACCTAAGTCCCATTGTAGACACCGCTGGGTTATAGAAGAATTTTTCGATTGACCTCGCTACTGTTTTTCAGAGAGGCGGACTTACTTCTGTGACAGAAGAACCTCTTTCATTGCTGTAATAAGTGTCAATGCTACAACAGCAAAGCTGCTATCATTTCTAGTGTAGACAACCCTCAAGTTACACTCAAACTGTTAAAGGGAAAGGGGCAGTTAGTCGTGCTCAGTGATCAGAGCCTGATTTGGCACACAATTGATCACCTAATAATGGACAAAATCTTAAGATGACAATCACCCAACTGTTGAATACTCTGTGAAAACTAGAGGGAAAATTAACTTGAACAGAAGAGCTAAATACGTGAATCGTCTTACCACAGAGTTAAATACACCTCTACCCCGATATAACGCAACCCGATATAACACGGGTTCGCATGCAACGTGGTAAAGCTCTGACACGCTGTTCTGAGCAGCG
The DNA here is from genome assembly GCA_003942145.1 of Platysternon megacephalum. Taxonomy (NCBI): domain Eukaryota; kingdom Metazoa; phylum Chordata; order Testudines; family Platysternidae; genus Platysternon; species Platysternon megacephalum. Next base: position 12,224,246 of record QXTE01000036.1, on the reverse strand, counting down.
TGTTAAGGGTGCCGGGCCGGGCTGGGGCCAAGGGGTTGGATAAGGGGCAGAGGGTCTCGGGGGCGGTCAGGGGCTCCCCCCCAGGGTCTAGGAGGCAGGAGCTGGGGGGGGGGCAGTTTTGGGGGCCCTGCAGTCCCAGAGTGGCCTGGGGGATTAGCGGGGGGCTGGGAGCAGCCCACTCCGCTTCCCTCGTTCCGGCCCCAGCAGTGTCGCTTGGGGGAAGGGATCCCCCCCCGCACTCACTGGCAGCAGCGGAAGCGGAGCAGCCCGCTCCACTCCACCAGCTCCCAGCCGCGGCGCTCTGCTTCCTGCCACCGGTGAGTACAGGGGGCATCCTTACCACTGCCGATGAATGCAGGGAGGTTGGGGAAAGTGGAGCAGCCTGGCCCTAGCCTGCTCCACTCCGCCACCTCCCAGCTGTGGCGCTCCGCTTCCCGACGCAGGTGAGTGCGGGACCTTTCCCCAACCCCCCGCCCCAGCGACATGGCTGGGGCCGGGGTAAGGAAAGCGGAGCGGGCTGGGGCTGCATCGCGCCGCTTCCCGCCGCAGGTGAGTGCGGGGGGGTGTCCTTTCCCCAACCTCCCTGCATTCATCGGCAGTGGTAAGCGGAGCAGCCCGGCCCCAGCCCACTCTACTCCACCATCTCCCAGCTGCGGCGCTCCGCTTCCCACCACAGGTGAGTACAGGGGGGATCCTTTCCCCAACCTCCCCGCACTCACCGGCGGGGAGCGGAGCGCCGTGGCTGGGAGGTGGCGGAGTGGAGCGGGCTGGGGCCGCGTTGCTCCACTTCCCGCCAGTGAGTGTCTGTCAGGGGTCGGAGCAGTCGGGACAGGGGGTGGGGGTCTCTGGAGGGGGTGGTCAGGGAACAAGGAAGGGGGGGGGCACCAAAGCAAGTTTGATATAACGCGGTCTCACCTATAATGCGGTGAGATTGTCTCCCGAGGACCGCTTTATATCAGGGTAGAGGTGTATTTGACAACTGTGAACATTGTACAGTGAATATAGCATAGAAAAGACTATTTTACTTTAGGGTATGGCTACACTACAACACAGCTGCAGCACAGCAGTGTAGACATGACAGTGATAGAAATGGTTTTGTCCCTATGGTGAATCTACTCACTTGAGAGGTGGTAGCTAGGTCGAGAGAATTCTTCTGTCACCCTAGCGGTGTCTATATTCCTGCTTAGGTCAGCTTAACTGTGTGTCTCAGAAGTGTGAATCTTTCATACTCCTGAGTGATGTAGCTAGGTCAGTCTAAGTTTTAGGTGTAGACCAGGCCTTAACTGATAATGCTCTGTCTGCTGGGAAATGTGCAGTCAGTTTTCATTAAAGGGGTGAACTGACTTTGCTCACTTGCTGAAATTGAGCTGTTGACACACAAGGATACTTTGGACCTCTGTCCTACTCCAGCTATGTACGAACTACCAGGCCATACAAAATGCACTGAATAGAATGGTGCTTTAAAGGAGTAGACTTTGCCTAAAAATCCTTTCACATATTCAATATTTATATTATGGACCAAAAAAATACTTCTTAATTCATGTCTTATGCACAGTTATTGGATCTATATTGACCATTTGATAGTCCTCTCTACATGAGAGTTGGGATGGCTGAGTGTAAGGGCAGAGGCCTGGAACTTGAATGCTGGGTTCAAGACCTTGCTTCACCATGTGCTTCCTGTGAAACCTGGGCTGAGTCACTTACTTTCTCAGTTTCTTTGGGCATCTGTTCTCCATCTGAAAAATGAGGTTAATAGCACTTCCTTATCTAACTGGTGTGATTAAAGAGTGTGAGGTGCTCAGATACAAGTCATATGTGGCCTATGATAGGATAGCGTGCCCTCTTAAGGGCAGTAGTGCCTTGAGGTTAGCCCACTCCATCACATGGTGTGGCCCTTTTTAGGATTTTGAAATGTCCAAGACAGACACACACATGGATGTAGGAGATATTGATAGAGAGGAAGCAGTCCCAGGTACTTGGAAGGAAATCTGTTACTGTGTTTTTAAGGGCATAGAGCTTGGGAGCCTTGCAGAGAGGACAAGTCAAGGCTCCCTTCTCACCCAGCCAGTTGGGGATGAGCTGGGAGAAGAGGACCAGCAATAAATGCCTCTTCCTTCATAGGGCAGATACCAGCAGGAGAAGACTGGCCCGCAGAACCCTCTGAGCCTGAGGACTAATTGGGGAGGTGGAAGGGTTCAGCTGAGGGAGAAGCTGGCTAACTTCCATCCTAGCTCAAAGAAGGAGAGCTGGGGCTCCTGGGTTAATGAGAAGAGATAGTAACTGAACTACTCCACTCCCGGAGGGCTGGGGCTCCTTTTTAAGGAAACCCAGAGGTGAAAGGTAACCCAGAAGGTATGGGGAATAGGGACCAGAAGGCAGGTTTCAGAGAAACCCTGAATGCCAGAACCACCTTCTGTTTGTTTGGGGCTTTTTGTCAGGATTTGTTATCCCAAAAGGATAAAAAGGATTGAACTCAGTGAACCACTTGGAGGCTGAGCCGCTTGAACCCTGGCAGAGCCAGAAAACACTGGGGAGGTGCCAGACTCAGACAGCAGGGAGTGCTACAGGGCAGTCATACCCTGTCACAGGTCCTTATAAGTAACTAGGAAAAATAGGTGGAGGTGAATTAGTCCCTAGTTCAGGGATTGGCAACCTTTGGCACGTGGCCCGCCAGGGTAAGCCCCCTGGCAGGCCGGGCCAGTTTCTTTACCTGCTGTGTCTGCAGGTTCGGCCGATCGCAGCTCCCACTGGCCGTGGGTTTGCTGCTCCAGGCCAGTGGGGGCTGTGGGAAGCAGTGTGGGCCGAGGGATGTGCTGGCTGCCCTTCCCTCAGCCCCATTGGCCTGGAACGGCGAACCATGGCCAGTGAGAGCTGCAATTTGCCGAACCTGCGGACGCAGCAGGTAAACAAACCGGCCCGGCCTGTCAGGGTGCTTATCCTGGTGGGCTGCATGCCAAAGGTTGCTGAGCCCTGCCCTAGTTGGACCTTGGGAGAAGTGAAGAGGGGACAGTAGTGTATTAGTGTTTCATTTGATTACTTTGCTGCCTTCTGATCTGATCCCCTTACTTGACAGGTTAATTTCAGAAGTTTAGGTCAAGTATGATGGCAGCACACTTATGATAAAGGATGAAAAATTATAAGAACAAACAAGCTGAAGCCATACTTCTAACTTGGTCAGGCTATCTTCCCCTTTTCTTGTGGCTTTGGAGCTCTAACATGATACTTCAAGGGGGCATCTGACTTTCAGAAAGCACTGAGTGCCCACCCAGAGTGTCTCAAGTAGGGCGTCAAACAATTGCAGCACCCAGGATTACTAATCACCTGAAAATCTTGGCCTTTGTATTCTGAAAATTTCGCTTAGAATTAGCCTCTGCATAAAGTCTTTAAGATGCTAACAGTGACTTAAAACGTCAGTTGAAAGCTAAAGAAACTAGTTCACACAGGAATGTAAAGATACCATCAAATCCTTCCCCAACAACTCCAAGAAAAACTTTACATCATTCCCTGCAAACCCACTCCCCAGAACCTTCTACGTGCCTCCCTAAGGAACCCAGGCAGACCCATCATATCTGGCCACAGCACTCCTACTGAAGGAATATCAGGATTTACAGAAACCACTCACCACCTCAGATCACTTACCACAGAAAGGGCCAGCTTCCTCCAAAACATTACTAACTCCTTCCAGAAACTCTACAACATTAGCAACCTCCCACAGATTACTATCTGTCACCTCCCTGTACACCACCATCCTTCCCCATAATGGCATTCCTATTTGTGTCTCATACCTATAAGATAACGTACAACACTTGGAAATCTAGCCTAAACTCATCACTAGACTCATCCATTTCATTCTCTCACAACAACTTTGCATTTAACAATGAATACTTAGTACCCATGTCTTTTCCTAAGGTTTGGACTAGATGGCTCCCCCAATATCCCAGCCTCTTCATGGGCCACCTGGAAGAATTTCTGGAAGAATGCACCATGAAACCAATGATATACACTGAGATACATCAATGATATTTTCATTCTCTGAACAGATCTAAACTTCCTCCATAGATTTCCTCTAACTTCAACCACCACCCATCCATCAAACTCTCCAGAACAGTCCCACACCAGCATTAACTTCCTGGACACCATGGTGAGCTTCAGCAATGGAACCCTACAAAGACTATTTACGAGAAACCCATGGATCACCACCATTACCTTCACAGATCCAGCAACCCCCCCCCCCCCCCCCCCCCCCCCCCCCCCCCCCCCCCCCCCCCCCCCCCCNGCCAGGCACTACAGAATTCTCTCTGAAGAGAGGTGTATCTCCCAGACTTCCTTAAAACTGCTTTCACCGAACAAGGACAACAGAAGTAGATTGCATCATGGAAAAGGGACACCCAAATACCCTGAGAGCCTGCTTTAATACAGAAAAAGAAACCCACTGACCACACACCCTCGTCACCTATCACCCCACACTTGAAACCTGTACAAGGTATCAGACAATTGCAATCTATACCTCATCCAGGCATCAAATGCCCCAACAACAATGTGGGTGGAACCAGAAAATTCCTGTGCTCTCGAATGAACACTCTCTCAGAAAAATAACAAGGCAAAAAACCACCATATCCCCTATGGGTGAGCACTTTTTAGAAACTGATGACTCCATATCTGACATCAGTCCTCATCCTCAAAGGAAACCTGCACACCACCTTCAAAAGACAAGTCTGGGAACTTAAATTCATATCTCTGTTAGACACTAACAGAATTAATATGGAATTAACAGAGAAACTGGTTTTATAGCTCATTACAAGAAGTTGTAACACACCTCGCTGCCTGTTAACCCTTATTGCCCACTTTAAGTGGTCTTCTACAGCATGTATGAACCCCATATGCTTAATAATCTGTCTAAACCCAATACAAGTTGGGACACTCTGGTTTACCTTCTCCAAACCTGAAGAGCAAGTCCGTGAAGCTCAAAGGCTTGTCCCTTCCACCAACAGAAGTTGGTCCAATAAAAGATATTACCTCACCTATCTTGTCTCATCCTGGGACCAACATGGCTACAACACTGCAAAGAAACCAAATGCAAATATGTTTGCAAATGTTGAGTCTTTCAACCCTGTGTTGGTATTTGCATCAGTAGTCCTATTGAATACTAAAACAGGAGGAACAGTAGAACAATGAGAATTAAAAAGTGAAAAAAGTAAGCATTATTAAAGATACCATCAAACTTTCTAAATAAGGGCTTGGAAATAGTTTATTAAACTCTCTCCCAAACAATGGATTAATAAAGATGGCAATTGAATGGTGGGGTTTAATCGTTGCTTCTTTTTGCATCCTTAACTGCATGTTTATTGACTGTTAACTCCTGGCTCACCATATTATCTACGAACTTATCTGTAAAGCACATAGCAAATTAGCACTGCATAAGAAAGGAATAGGAAACACAGGAGAGATGTTTTACCCAGAATGGAACTGAGACAATAAGTGATATCAGGACCTCACACTACGACTGAGAGAAGCTAGATCAGCAATAGTACAGCTTTGCTGGTACTGCCATGTCACAGACTTTTGTAGCCATAGCTATGTTGGTCACAAATCTCACCCGTGACAGACACAGCTAGCTGGCAAAAGATTGTAGTATAGACCAGTGGTTGTCAACTAGGGGTCCAGGGCTACAAGCAGGTTTCAGGGGGTCCGCCAGGCAGGACCAGTGTTAGACTCACTGGGGCCCAGGGCAGAAAGCCTAAGCCCTGCTGTGCAGGGGCTGAAGACCTGAGCCCCGCTGCCCGGGGCTGAAGCAGAAGCTTGAGCAACTTAGCTTCATGGGGGCCCAGGCAGTCTCCCTGCTTGCTACCTCTTAATGCCGGCCCTGGCTTTTATATGCAGAAAACAGTTGTGGCACAGGTGGGCTGTGGAGTTTTTATAGCATGTTGAGGGGGGGCCTCAAAGAAAAAGGTTGAGAACCCCTGGTATAGACCTGACCTGAAGTGGACTAAAACCATTTGAAAGAAATCACTCAGTTCCCAGAAAAGGGGAAATATGAAGCCCACCTTCTCTAAAACCAGGTATGGAGCCATTGAACATAAACTTTAAGATCTAACTTTGCATTCTTGAAGTCTTGCAGAAGGTTACGCTCTTATAATGAACCAGTTTTGTCATTTTGAAACAGAGCATCTTGTGTATCTGAGACTGACTTTAGGAAACTGGTGCATGAGAACAGTCACTTCACTGGCATAACAACAAGTATAACTTAAATGTTTATGAATTCGAGTGTAGTGGCTTTTTCCTCTCTCTCTCATCTTGTATTCTAATCAGCATTCTATTTAACTCATTTAATATAGATTATGTAGTGATTTTTAGGGTCTTGATCCTGTGTACAAACATCTCTATTTAACCCTAATTGTATTAAGGCTGACAAAACTATTTCCTTTTTTTGAGGGAGGAGACAAACTTTACCCACGCATGCATTGCACTCTACAGCAAGTAACAAACTTAAATGAACTCTATACAATTACATTACCTAAATGTGAGCATCTGCCTGCCTTTGCCAGTGTGTGTTACTGGATGCATATGGGGCACGTTACTTAAGGTGCCTATATGAAGTCATGTCTGTGAGTACATGGGGCACTCTTTGGGACCCTTCCTAGTATGTGCACAGATTAGGTGGTCAGTTCTGCAGTGGCTACAGCCTTATGGGACTTTAATAGATTCCTGTATGGAAGTCTATACAGTCTTGAGGGCTGGCTGTAAAGAGATGCCCTGGGGGCAGGTAAACTAATTTGGGTTGTATTTGGAGACTGTAAGGGAGGAGACTCATTTAGAACACTTGTCTATTGCTACAAATAACTCTTTGGTCTGTTCTTTCCTCAGCATTCAGTCATCTGTGGAGGACCCTAACCAGAGGCAAGCAAAAAGACAAAGATTAGGTATTCCATTAGTGCTTATCTCACTACTTGTGTAATGTGGTGTGGTTGGTTTTTTAGAGACTAGATCTTTCTCATGTACCCAGGAGACCATAAATATATACAAACAAAAGCTCCAAACATTGAAATAACCTGCATGGTTCTTCAAACCCCTCCTCCTCCTCACCTGCTCCTTCTAGAAAGGCAGTCTAGTTGTATAGATAGCCCCATTAGCTCTTGATGATCCCCTCTTGTGACCAAGTCCCACTCATGTTACATCTGCAAGTGGCTGACTTACTGCAGAGTGCTGTACTGCATGCTGCCACTGTGTACTGCAGCACCACAGACTTCTCTCCCCACCACAAAGTGCCACTGGACTTCTGGCCTGAGCGCACAAACTTCAGGAAGCACAGGGAGGAGGCATAGAGGCTAGAGCAGGGCATAACACTTTGATGCATTTCAAATCCCAATCATATGCTCCTTGCTGCCTCTGTTCTTCTTTTCCTGACTCTGAAACAAATAGCATTTGTTTTTAACTGGGTGGGAAAGAATTCTGAGCTGCATGTGGTGAGGGGTGTCTGAGCCTAAGGGGGATTTGGGAAGGGATTCTGAGCTGTTGAGAGGCTAAGCAAGGCGAGGCAGAGTTTTCTTTATAGGGGAGAGAGTTTGGGTGTTTTGGAGCTGGTTGCAGGCAGCCGATGGAGTTGGGAAGGTTCTGAGTTAGGAGCTGGGAAGGCTAGGTTGAGTTCCTGGGGAAAACATTATACATTCAACATGAGTTGGAGGGGAGGAGGAGGAGGTAGTGTAGGGCTAGATTACAAGGGGAGAGGTTGGGACTAGGAGGGCGTAGCAAAGCTGTCATGGATGGATACACGCTGCCCTTGACAATGAAGGGAAAGGAAAGGGGAGAAAGAAGAGGGCACTCTCCTATTTTTGCCTTGCACTTTTCCACTAACCTCCATTAGCTCTCACCAAAATACTTCCCTGTGGTGCCCTTAATACTGACCCATTTTTCACTTAGTCTGCACCCTAGCCCACATGCAATCTGCAGCGCCACCACTTTTTAGGCACCAGCTGCCACTAGATAGTTAGAGCAGATATTGTTGCTATCTGAAATGACTTGAGATGGACTTAACTAGTCAGCAATCTCTTGACTGAAAAGATGGAGATGTGGACACTGAAGTCCTTTCTGCTTAAGGTCTACTTCACAGCACAAGTACTGATGAAAAGTAAGATCTATCTTTAGTTATTTTGCCTGACAAAGGACATTGCTGTTCTCTCTGAGAATATTGGCTGTCACTTAGTGGCAGTGGTATCATCATAAGTTAATGCATTTTTGAGGGTTGGAGAAAGCCCTGGGGGAAACCAAAATTATAAAAGGGTCTTTTTTTGTTCCACCACTACTACCCCTCACTTTGAACAGTGTACAAGTCTCCGTAAACAGAGCAAATTGGTATCTAGCAATTTTAACTAGTATCTGTGAACAATACATAGCATGAAACTTCTGTGCTTAAATATCATACTCCTATTTTCAGATAAATGCTGACCTCCAGAGTATAACTTAATTTCTGACTTTAAAAAAACAACCCTGTTCTGCTAGAGGATACGGAGCCAAAAATAACTGCTAACCTTGAGGACTACCATCAGGCTGGCTGCGTGTTGCTTTTGTGTTTTCAATAGTAAAAATAGTCTTTGAAAAGCTTGTCTTCTAGAGTTTAAGGGAGTACTGTTTTCCCAACCAGTCAAGCATACCTGTAAATAAAGCCTGAAAAGGTTGATGATGTTGTGAATAACCTGAAGTGTAAACTATTGCGTGCAATGATACTCTAGCTGAGAGTGCTTGAATTTAAAAAGCGAAAAAATCCTTATGTAGACCAAATGTTTTATGGTCTTCCTGTTTTTTTTGTTTTTTTAAAAGATTATGTTATCTCTAAATTGACGAAGACTGTACAAGGAGTTGCCAATCTAATTAAATTGCCATCCCAGCTGACCAGTAGGTATCTGAAGACATCCGTTTGTAATGGAGCTCAAAGTGCAGAATCTACCGATGAGGTTAGTGGGGATTCTGGGCGTAAGATTGTTTCTAGCTGTAATGTTTGAATACATACAACACAAAATAAATGAATGGGATCAGTCTCCTTAGTGACTGCTTAGAGTTGGGTTTGGTCAAAGGTCATAAGGGCTGGTGGTGGTCTGTTACTTTTAAGATTGTAGGTATTGCCTCATTAAAATTTGAATCCTCCATTGGAGCACTTGTTGAGACTGAACTTCTGCTGTTTTACTCCTGGGCATCTTTACAGTATTTTAAATTTACATATTGTACTATGTTATATTCTTCTACAAATTGTGTTGTGATTTTTGCTCTCAAGCTTGTTGTATTTGAAGAGTCCACATGCCTCCTGTCCAGGTAACTAATATGAATAAGTATTTCCTGAATAAATGGCCCTACTAGATTCACTTACATGCCTGTAGCTAGTGTACACAACTGGTATTTAGGTGCAAAGTGTACAAAAGCTCCCCTCTACAGTAACTCCTCACTTAACGTTGTAGTTATGTTCCTGAAAAATGCGACTGTATGTGAAATGATCCCAATTTCCTCATAAGAATGAATGTAAATGGTGGGGGGCGGGTTTGGGTTCCAGGGAAATTTTTTTTTTTTTTTGCCATACAGTACTATAGTTGGGAGGTGCCCTCGCCTTACCCCACACAGGCACAGCCCACTGGCACTGGAGTCAATGAGGCAGGCAAGGAGGCTGAAGGTGCTGTAGGCTAGGAGAAGCATGTTGTGCAGCAGCAGCGGCAGCTTCCCCTACTCTGCAAGCACCAGGGGCAGGGGGGGGTCAACCCTTGGCCTGCCCACGCCTCCCTTCCCCCGAGCCTCCACACTTAGCCCACCTCCTCTTCTCTTTCTCTCCCCCCTCCCCCATTACTCCGCACGCCGTGTCCTCATTCCTCCCTCCTGCCCGCGGCTATCAGCTGGCTTGCAGCGTTCAGGATGCAGGAAGGAGGGGGGAGGAGCGAGGACACGGCGCGCAGGCTCCCCCTGCCTCCTGAACACCACAAGGCAGCTGATTGCCGGGGGGGGGGGGGGGAGGTGCGCCGAGTCCTCGCTCCTCCCCCCCTCCCTCCTGCCCGTGGCTATCAGCTGGCTTGCGACATTCAGGGGGCAGGAGGGAGGGGGGAGGAGCGAGGACTCGGCATGCAGGCTCCCCCTTCCCTCCCCTGCCTCCTGCCCGCAGCAGTCAGCTGGTTTGCAGCGTTGGGGAGGGAGGGGGAGCCTGCGTGCCGAGTCCTTGCTCCTCCCCCTCCCTCCTGAACACCGCAAGCCAGTTGATTGCTGCGGGCAGGGGGAGGAGGGGAAAGGTGCTGATCCGTGGGGTCTGCTGGCGGGGGAAGGCGCAGGAGGGGGGGGGAGCATAGGGGAGCTGATAGGGGGGCTGCCAGCTGTGGACAAAGCAGGCAGCCAAACGACGTTATAGTGAAGCATTGCACAACTTTAAATGGAGCATGTTCTGTAATTGAGCAGGGACGTAAGATCGAAACAAAGTTAAGCGAGAGGATGTTAAGTGGGGAGTTACTGTACTTAGCTTGCATGTCTGTGAGCTGGACTCTTCGATTGCTAGGTTGGACAATCTGGTTTATAGTCTTCTGCCTTATCAGCGCCAGTAGGGCAATCCAAAGAGACGTAGGATGTTCTAGTCTGTCTTCTAAATAGCATGTAAATTTGCTAGTTTACACAAACAGTTTTGTTTTCAAGGAACAAGCTGCTGGTTTTAGGAAGATGTGGTCTTGGAGACAATTGAGAGGAAATCAAGGATAGAACTCAGTTCTTAAATTTATGTGAAGACTGCTCTAAAGATGGTTCACTTGCTGTAATTCTAAAAGTCTTTCAAGGATCAGAAAACCTTATTCAAGATTATTATGTGGTAGCACCTCAGGGGATGAGTGTAAAGTCAATGGGGTTTTTGCTCCAAACTCATTTAAGTGAGATTTTTAAAAAGGTGCACATGTGGACTCTATAGGATCTAAAGGTGTGTTTTTTTTTTTTTTTTTTTTTTTTTTTTAAAAGACACTTTGTAGAAACTGCAGAGACCTATGTTCTGCCAAGATCCAAACCAGTCAGTCTGGGTCACTGGATGAATAGCATGGTTTAACTCTAATTTGAGTGAGTAGACTGTGAGGTTGCTTTGATCCACATCCAAATTGCATTTAAATGGTTCCTTGTTCTTTTTAAGACTTTTTCAAATTCTTCTGATTCTTCGACTGACAGACTGACAGACTCTGCTCCTGGAATAGAAATGCTACAACTGGGTAAGACTGACACAAAGCCACTGCTTTTTCTTCCTTCCTCTTTCCCCCATCTACTAAAATGCCCAGCAGGTGGTATACAGCAGTATTAATACTTTCCACTTGTATAATGCCTCTTGTGTAAGACTCTTAAAGTGCTTTTATAATTCTGAATTTGGTAAGAGCAGTACCTCTAAAATCTAGAACACTAGAGGATGAACTCTTGCTTTCTTTCCTGCTTCCTTCCATTGCCACTGACATTGTCCAGATATTTTTGTTGCTGCCATTTCAGCATTAAGTGTGACAGCCTTCTCTTATGATGTGCATCATTCCTGATGGCTGTACCATTCGTGTAAAGTGTGCCTGGAAAGCTTCCTAAACAGTCTTATGTAATATATGATGAACTTGAAATAGAAAAGCACTAGTCTAATGGAGCAGTTTCTATTCAGACAAGTGACTTCCTTTGTTGAAGTGGCTGCTGAAAAAGACAAACAATGCCCTAGTGTGATACCTAAAATCTTTTAAGTAAGTTTACATGTTGGCTTAACACATCTAAACTAAAATGCATTTGTTTTTCATGAGGCTTTTGTAAATACAAACTTCTAAGACTCTATCACTCCCCTCTCACAACTACTAATGTCTGGTACTTTTTTTCATAGATAAGAAAATATCTTGTGGCGCTAGCGTTTGTCCCAGTAAAGAGACAGTACCTATTTCTTGCAGGACTGTGCCTTGCCTGAGGTAAAATTCTTGTGGCTGTCTTATCCTCCCATCACCCCTCAAATCAGCATCCTCTGCGCTCCTCCAGAATATAGGTGTCTGCTCACAGTTGCTGCCTAATACAGATTTTTTTTTAATCTATTTATATATAGTAGTGCTTGGCTCTTTCCAAATGCAGAGTATTACCGGGCAATGTATTTATTAAACTTGTACAGCTTGACGCTAAGAAGTAATAAAACTAGTCCAAAAGGAAAGATTTGGGTAATAAGTATGTAAAGGAATCTGTGAAGCTTGCTTGCCAGCAGTGAGATCATCTTTAGGAGGAAAAATGTACATCAAAACCTTCAGGTGGGAGGGAAATTGCACACACAAAATAGACCTAGGGAGGGTGAGAGAGAGCCTGGGGAAGAACTGGGGAGGCAGAGCAAACAGGTCTGGGGGAACCTTGCAAAGGCCAGAGGATATGTTGAGGGGTGGCTGGGTGGAGAAGTGGGATCTGGAAGTGTGAAGAGAGGGGGAAGTTATGATTTGTGTCAGTTCTTGAGCTCTTGGGGACAAAGGAATGGGGAACTTTGAAGGGGCAAATAAAAAGGGGATGTCTGGGGACAAAAGACTGGAGGCTTTCAAGGAACAAAAATGGAGTTTTGGGAGAAAAATGCATGGAATTTGCAGGAGTGGAAATAGGAGGAATTTGCAGGGGTGTGGAATAGTATCTTGTTTGAGAGAGGTTTTAATTACAGTACAATTGGGGGAAACTTGGTGTAAATTATCCAATATATAATAAAGGATAGGAGTCCCCTGGTTTTGCATGAGGTGTTCTGTTTAGATGACACTACTGGAACACTCTTGATGTTGTTTTCTCCAAGGTTTTAGAGATGGCAGTAATTGGAAGGAAATGGGCCAGGATACTGTGTAATGCTGCTGTTTGCCTCCCACCCCAAAACTAGGTTGAATAGTGTCCTTGCTGCACTCCTATATAAGATGATGCTAGTTCTATGGTACTGATCCCCCTGTTACACTATAGTGTCCCTGTGAGGAGTTGTTACCATGGGAGTAGGCTCCAAGCCAATACTGAAGACGATGATATCCATGCTCAAATGGATTGAGAGTCTTCTGAATTGGTTCAGGATTTTGACTACTATGGGCTTGTCTCAGCTAGTGGCTCTCAACTCTTTCAGCTGCATGAGCTGCAGCCTGGTCATGGTATTTAGTGCTAAAGAGGAAGCTGTGCTGCTTTTAAGATGGTTTACAATAGGAAGTTTAAACTGTGAGCTGGCTTAGTGCTCCTAGCTTTTAAACCGAAACGTTCCCCAGAAAGCGGAGGGGAGCAGAACATCAGCATGAAAACCTTTAATGGTAAAGAGGAAAATTCCTAAGGCAGCTATTGTGAATGAGGGGTGCAGGTGGAGACTCTACCAATTATGTGAATAGAGCTCTCTTCTGTTAGGTGTCAGCTGTATGGCATACTTGTAATTATATCCCCCAAAATACCTCAGTGGTATATTGGAACATGGCTTTGGGTAGTTGATGTTCTCAGCCATACTATAATAGGGTTTAATGAAAGAAGCATATGAGAAAATTAAAGGTACAGGGCCATCTGAAGAAGTAGGAAGCACTATTTTGGGGAGGCATGGTAAAGGAGAAAACATGATCTGGCAGAGCTCGCAGTTCCTAGAGCACCTCGTTTAGCCTGAAGCATGTGCATGTAATGGAGCTTAAAATGGTATGTTGTAAACAGTCTATTTAGTCAGTGTGCACCTCTTAGTCATTGTAAGAGATTTCTTGGATTTCTCTATCAAGTGGTGGTTTGACCTGATTTTTCCACCTGACTGAAAGGCATTCAGAACATCCGAACATCCATATGGGGCTTAAATCTCTGCCCTCAACAATGCATGTATTTTCAAAAACATTGAGATGTAATTTGACTCAAGAAGGTTTAGGTTTTAGTGGTTAATAGTGTAATAGCTCCTCTTAACAGAAACCTCTGCAACACAAGGATGAGTAGCAAACGCCATACCAAATCCATTCCAGAAGGTTCTTTTTCATGGGGATTGCCTGGTCAGGAGAACATGGCAGGAGCCACCACTTCAGATGCTGGCAAGCTGGTGAGGAGGCCTCACTGTACTGTGGAAGAGGTGAGTCCAGATAAAGACAGCTTTTGAAATAGGGTCAATTCATTTGTCACTTCTGAGTTTATATAATGGGGAGACCTCTGAGTATTGAGGTGGCAAGATGTGAAATTGGATACAGTGAAAATGGTTTTTGAAGCATAGTCCTGAGCTGAGAAAATGCCTTGCGGTGAGACTTAAAGCTCAATCTATTTGGCTGATCAAAAACATGACGGAGAGGTGATTTCAGAGTAGAAGTATCTTTATGGGGGAAAACACTAGGTACTAAAAGGCTCTTCAGTGGAGAAAAGCGTAACACGAACCAATGGCTGGAAAACAAAGCCAAACAAAGTCAAATTAGAACTAATTCAGAAACATTTGTCAGGGCAATTAACTATGGGAACAAACCACCATGGAAAGTTGGGGACTCTCCATCTCTTAATGTCTTCAGATCCAGTCTGGATGCCTTTCTGGAAGATGCTTTTGGCAAACAAGTTATTGGGCTCAATGCGGGGGTAATTGGGTAAAATGTAATGGCCCGTGGTGTACGGGCGGTCAGACTAGATGATCTGATGGTCCCTTCTGGCATTAAACATCACTTTTCATAGTCTTTGGGGTGAGAGCTCACCAAAAGTGGATTCTGCTTTCTGTCAACTCTAGTGAACGTGGCAGTTCCACAACTGGAAATGGTAATGAGGGTGTATATCAGGGGTAGGCAACCTATGGCACGCGTGCCGAAGGCGGCACACGAGCTGATTTTCAGTGGCACTCACACTGCCCAGGTCCTGGTGGCTCTGCATTTTAATTTAATTTTAAATGAAGCTTCTTAAACATTTTAAAAACCTTATCTACTTTCTATAACTAAACTATTGTATGTAAAGAGACCTTCTAAAAACGTTAAATTCTATTACTGGGACGCGAAACCTTAAATTTGAGTGAATAAATGAAGACTCGGCACACCACTTCTGAAAGGTTGCCGACCCCTGGTGTATATATTTATCATTGACATACCTGCATGTAAATGTGATAGACAGTAGAAAGCTGCTGTAAACTGAGATAAGGATGACAATTATACTTCTTGCTATAATGAGCATGAGCCCATTTTCAACTTAGCAGCTTTGGTCATGTGGTTCCTGCTTAAATAGGACTAAAGATACACTTCATGCACTGTAACAACTGTGTAGTATGCGTTTAAATTTAATTACAAACTTCACTCCACTTTTTTTCTTGATAGTGGTTTTAACGTGGCTTTTTTTCCCTCTTAGGGTGTACAGAGAGAAGAGAGAGAAAAGTACAAACTACTATTGGAACTAGTAAAGGAAAAATATCCTAGAAACTACTCCACTCCCATAGCTGCAAACCACTGCAAGTAATTTCAAGTTATATTCCAGCCTCTTTACTAGTAATAGTGACTTCTCTTGAGAGGCAAGGAGGGACATCAAGTCACTCTTTTAATGGGCACTCTGGTGGTTGTTGGAAAAATTTGATCAGTTTGTTGCAATAAACAGTTATGTTGATATGATCCAGGACAGATGCTTTGGAACAGACCTTTAGTGTACACAACTGCATGCATTTCAAAAGGTGTAAAGTTATCTGTGGCCTTTTTATTTAAAAAAAACAACAACAAAAAAACAAAAAACCCAAAATATTCAGCAGAAGTGTACAAAAGGTGAAGAATTGCAAATTGCTGTGGGTGTCTTTCTCCTCCTCCTACCTCTTTTCTGCTTCCTATGTTGTATCTGCACTAGGAAACTTCCTGCCCCTTTTTGGGCACAAGTGCTTCCAGTGATGTAATTTCTACTATGAAATCCTATATTAAGTGCTATACCACAGTGTTACTGGCTTTGGGGACTTATTTTCCCTTCCATTGAATGCTTTTTATGAATCTTATGCTGCTGATGTGGAATGGACATAAGCTGTGAAGGAGCTAAATTTTTGTCTTAACACAGCCTGTTCTGAGGCCGAACTATAGTTTAATGCAGTGGTCCCCAACCTTTTTCATCTGGCGGGTGCCAGACAACGAGCCATGGAGGACCGTGGCGGCGGACAAGCATCCGCCGAAATGCCGCCGACAAGCGGCAACGTCAATAAGCGTCGCCACTGAAAATCGGTGGCATTTCAGCGGATGCTCGTCCGCCGGCCAGTACGCAGGCGCACTTAGACGCCCCGGCGGGCGCCATGGCACCCGCGTGCACCGTGTTGGGGACCCCTGGTTTAATGAATACGTGATCTCTTCTGACTTCATAAGAAATTGTCACTTTATAGTTTTACAATAAGTTTTCAATCTGTGGTAAGGCAAAAAGACCATGGCAATCATGCATACAGAGCTGAAGTTCTTGAAGGTGACCTGCAAAGGCAGGGAAACTTGTCCATGCCTCTGTGTTGTATGAAGACCTTGAGAGGTCTTTAAAGAGAAGTTCCTTTTCTGAACAGGAGTACTTGTGGCACCTTAGAGACTAACAAATGTATTTGAGCATAAGCTTTCGTGGACTACATCCGAAGAAGTGGACTGTAGTCCACGAAAGCTTATGCTCAAATACATTTGTTAATCTCTAAGGTGCCTCAAGTACTCCTGTTCTTTTTGCGGATACAGACTAACACGGCTGCTACTCTGAAACTTTTCTGAACAGAAATTCAGGTTTTGTCTACCTGTTCTTGAATGCTGAGGCTGTCTGGGAGCTAAGGGTTTGTCTAAACACAAGCTGTACCACTTAACTATACTAGTATAGTTAAAAGTGGCACATCTCCTAGTGTGGACACATTTATAAAGGTATAAATGTGCTTAGACCAGTATAGCTGCTTTTCCTTATGAGAGGGAAAATAAGCTATATCCGTCTAAGTACACTTTATACCCTCATAACTGCATCTACATTAGGGTGTGGTACTACTTTAACTAGATTAGTAAAAACTCAAGGAGTACCTTAATGCTCTAGAACTCGGACTTCTCTAAGCTCACAGCAACAAATCCAAACTTCCTTCTTTCGCTGCTGGGAGAAATGAATATGTATATTGTACAGACAACTGCAGATTAAAAGAAAATAATTGTTTGATTACTTCTGATGTATTTAAACGATACAGAAAATAGTATTTCAAATGATATAGTGGAGTACTTAATTCCTGTTCTCTGGACCTTTTTTAACTTCACCAAGTGAGCAGGCCACTGAAAGATGGTCAGAAGTCTCTCCTTTTTTTTTTTTTTGAGACCTTTAGCTTAGGGTATGTCTACACTTAAACTGCTACAATGGCACAGCTGCAGTGCTTGCTGCGCAGACACTATCTACACTGATGGGAAAACTCCTCCCATCAGTGTAGGCAATTCACCTCCCTGTCGACCTACCACTGTCTACACTGGGGTTAAGTCAGCATAGCTATGTCTCTCGGGGGGTTTGTGTGGATTTTTCACACCCCGAAAGATGTATCTTCTGATTTAAGTTCCCAATGTCGATCAGCCCTTAGAAAGAAGAGTTAAAGACCGATCAAGGTTTATGCAGGGCATAATGAAAACATCTTTATTGAGAATGGCTACTCAATAAAATTAATACTAAGCCTGTTTAAAAGAGATACTATTTCACATAGACAGCAAATTCTACAGGCTATTTACATAGTAACAGAATCAAATTCTGTGCAGGCCCCCCCCCTTTTTTTTTCTTCCTTTTCTTAAAGAGGGGACATTCACTCTTGGCATAGTGAAAAGTAATATGCATCCGGATGTAAACGTTGCACAATTGACTAGTTGCTTTTTTTTCTGTGTAAGCACTGCTGGAGCTGGAATATTTCCATTAATGCATCATTTGGCCAATTCTGGTTTACCAAATTCTGCTGCTTTAACAGTGATCACTTCTAGCATTCTGTACCACATGGTTGTGTAGGAGCTATAATCCATTCCTTTAGAGGATTTGCATACAGTGGGGACAAATAGGATATGTATGGGCTCCTTTGAAAGAAATTCTGACACTTTTCTACTTTTTTCTAAATCTGTACCAAAGTTCTCAAGGTTGCCTCAAGGAGCCAGGGAAGACTGGTGGCCACATGGAAGAAAGATACAGAGTGAGAGTGCCTCCATTTGTTACACTAAGGAATGGTGAGTGTGGTCCCTTGATATCAGATGCACCCTGGCATTCTACCTGCAAAGAACCAAACCCATTAGAAAATCTGACACTTTATTACCCACGCAATCTCTGCGCTATGGCAAGCCATATCCTCTCAGAGGATTTCTAAAGTGGGTTTTGAGATGCATCTTAGAATGCTACAAAATAGAAAAAAATTCCTGTTCCTGGGGCATTACAGCTCACTCCACGCGAGCACAAGCTGCCTCCGCGGCATCCCTCAGACGTTCTGCTGCAGGCCCCTTGCAGGGCAGCAACGTAGAGTTCTGTCCACACGTTCATGACACACTACTCTCTAGTCCAAGCAGTAACTGCAGATGCAGCTGTAGGAATGGCAGTACTACAGGCATCTCTGCCGCCACCTTCCTTGCACCCTTCTCTAGTCTGAACACTGCTAACTAGTCACCCATGTGTGGAATATACATAGGGACCAGCATTCTAAGAAGAAATGGAGGTTACTTACTGTAACTGGAGGCTCTTTGAGATGTGTGGTCTCTCTCCATATTCCACTACCTACCCTCCATCCTCTCAGCTTTGGATTGTGGTAAGAAGAGAAACTGGAGAGGTGTTGACCCACATTGTCTTTTATGCCCTTGGTTGGGAGCACGAGGGGGAGCTACAGACACCAGTTGGAAGAATTTCTGGATTTTGGTGCATGCATACCCACATGTGGTCCCTATCTGCATTCCACATCTCGAAGAACCTTCAGTTACAGTGAGTAACCTCCATTTCTCTGGATATGATCTTCAACAAGCTTATCTGTTAGCTCTGCAACTTCGTGTTGGTGATTGGCTAATCAAAAAGTCATTTACAGTATAACCGGCAAATCTACAGTTTTGAACCTAATTAGCTGACTTTGTTTTCAATTCATACTTTCTTCTCCTTCTATGCAGGTATCAGAGGTGCTGAAACTCGGGGCCCACTCTGGTCTCGGAGAAGTGATGTGAGCAGGTACAAAATCTCTCCTAATTACATTCCTCCATGTTCGGCTTCCTGTGTTTGGCTTCCAACCTCTGGTATTTTTATGTTCATATCTGGGGAGGGAGGAATAAAAATTCATGTGCATCGCCTGCAGATACTGAGGAGAAACCTCTTTGGAGGGACTTGGTAAATAATGGAACATAACTATGTAACGGGCATCTTGTGCAGGATGTGTCACGCTATCATATTGACAACACACAAGTGCATCATAGAGTCCTGGAGGGAGGGGAATTAAAGCAGGACATTTGGATAGCAGGGTAAGGGACAGCTGTAGCTCTAGAAAGCGAGGAAAGCAGTGCCCAGCCAGCAGTCAAGGCTTTTAGCACTGGGGAAGGAATGTCTTTATCTCTCCTTTTGTGAGTAGGGTTAGAGATGTATGTAAATAGTTGTTTGGGAGGAGGAAGGGTAAACTTACTTGTTCCCACTCTGGTCTACAGAAATCCTATTGCATGATATTAGAAAGACAAGGTGGGTGAGGTAATATCTTTTATTGGACCAACTTCTGCTAGTGAGAGACACAAGCATTCGAGCCACACAAAGTTCTTTAGGTCTGCGAAAGGTGGTACTTGCATTACAGCTAAATGCAAGATGGAACAGATTGTTAGCATAAGGTAGAGTGGCCCATTAACACCTCTGCAATCATAGGACAAAGGGTGAGGGGGAGGGGGGCTAGCGGGTTACAGGTTGTTGTAATAAGCTGTAAATCCAGTGTCCAGTCCATGTTTTTTAGTGTCTAGCAGAATTATGAATTTAAGCTCCTAAGCTTGTCTTTTGAAAGTGTTATACGCAGGCTTCCTTTGAGGATGAGGACTACTAGGTCAGATAGAGAGTGATCACTTTGTGCTCACTCTGTGAAAAAGTGTTCATCCATAGGTGATAGGTTATTTTTGTTGTTTATAATTTTCATGTGTGATTTCCACCACAACTTCAACATCCACCACCTGTCCATTAAACTTTCTGGAGTGCTTCCACGCTAATATCAACTTCTTGGACACCACAATCGGCTTCAACAATGGAACCTTACAGACAACCATATGTAAGAAATACACGGATCGCCACCTCCACCTTCGTAGATCCGGTGACCACCCTAAACACACCCAGAAATCTGTGACCTACAGCCATGCACTCAGATACCACAGAATATGCTCTGAGGAGGAAGTCTGGGATATACACCGTAACTCAATCAAAACTGCCTTCACCAAACAAGGACACTTCAGCAGAGAAGTAGATTGCATCATAGAACTGGACACCAGTTTATTCTGAGAGAACCTGCTTCAATACAGATCTAAAACCTCCTCTGACCACAGACCCCTAGTAGTCACCTACCGCCCCCCGTTGGAACCAATATAGGATATCCTCAAAATACAACCCAGACTCAATGGGAACCACATCCTGAAAGATCTTTTCTGAACCCCCACTTCTGGCCTTCAAACAATACCCCAGCTTCTCCAAGCTCCCCACAGACCAACACACCCTGGCCACCAGGGCAACACCAGACCTTGACAGAAACAGATGCAAAACCTGCAGACATCTCCACTGCTACAATGATGAACACCTCCCACAACGCACCTTGGATCCTACACAGGCCTATCATAATGTGGTATACCTCATATAATGCATTAAGTGCCCCAATAACAATGTGGATGAAACCAGACAAATCTATGCTCTTGAATGAACTCATGCAGGAAATTTATAAAAGAGAAAAACATCCTATCACCTGTGGCTGAAGATAACAGCCATACTGGATCAGACCAGTGGTCCATCTAGCCCAATATCCTGTCTTCTGAAGCATGTGGCATTGGCCACTGTCAGAAGAAATGAATAGAACAGGCAATCATTTGTGTGATCCATTCCCTGTCGCATCCGCTCCCGGCAAAGAAAAGCTGGGCACTCAGAGTATGGTGTTGCATCCCTGACCATCCTGGCTAATAGCTGTTGATGGCCCTATCCTCCAGGAACTTATCTAGTTCTTTTTTGAACCCTGTTATAGTTTTGGCCTTCACAACATCTCCTGGCAACAAGTTCCGCAGGTTGACTGTGCGTTGTGTAAAGAAGTACTTCCGTTTGTTTTAAACCTGCTGCCTATTAATTTCACTGGGTGACCCCCTAGTTCTTGTTATGTAAAGGGGTAAATAACATTTCCTTATTCACTTTCTTCATACCAGTCGATTTTTATAGACCTCCATTATATCCCCTCTTAGTGATCACCTTTCCAAGTTGAAAAGTCCCAGTTTTTTAATCTCTTCATATGGAAGGTCTTCCATATTCCTAATCATTTTTGTAGCCCTTCTCTGAATCTTTTCCAGTTCTAATATATATCTTTTTTGAGATGGGACAGCCAGATCTGCACGCAATATTCAAGATGTGGGTGTACCATGGATTTTTATAAAGGCATTATGATAGACAGAAAATATCTATTCTTTTTCTAATGGTTCGTAACATTGTTAGCTTTTTTGACTGCTACTGCACATTGAGCAGATGTTTTCAGAGAACTATCCACAATGACTCACGACCCTTTTTGAGTGGTAACAGCTAATTTAGACCATTTTGTACGTATAGTTGGGATTGTTTTCCAATGTGTGTTACTTGGCATTTATTGACATTTGAATGTCACCTGCCATTTTGTTGCCCAGTCACCCAGTTTTGTGCGATCCTTTTGTAACTCTTCGCAGTCTGCTTTGGACTTTACAAAATGACTCAAGATAGTTGTCTGCAATTTTTGCCATTTCGCTGTTTACCCCCTTTTCCAGATTATTTATGAATATGTTGAACAGCACTGGTCCCAGTACAAATCACTGAGGAGACACTGAAAATTGACCATTTATTCCTGCCCTTTGTTTTGTCTTTTATCCAGTTACTGATCTATGAGAGGATCTTCCCTCTTTTCCTATGACTGCTTACTTTGCTTAAGAACTTTGGTGAAGGACCTTGTCAAAGGCCTTCTGAAACTCCAAGTATACTCTATACACTGGATCACTCTTTTCCAATTGTTTGTTTGACCCCCCCCTCAAAGAATTCTAGTAGAATGGTGAGGCATGATTTCCTTTTACAAAGCCCGTGTTGACTCTTCCCCAACACATTCTGTTCATCTACGTGTCTGATAATTCTGTTCTTTACTATAGTTTCAACCAATTTGCCTGGTACTGAAGTTAGGCTTACTGGCCTGTAATTGCCAGGGATCGCCTCTGGAGCCTTTTAAAAAATTGACGTCGTAATAGCTATCCTTCAGTCGTCTGGTACCGAATGTGATTTAAGTGACAGGTTATGTATCAAAGTTAGTAGTTCTGCAATTTCACAAGGTAAGGTATTTCCAGCAGAGAGAGGGGGAAGTATTATTACCAGTATACAAGGCACTGGTGAGACCTCATCTGGAATACGGTGTGCAACTTCGGTCTCCCTTGTTTAAAAAAAGATTAATTCAAACTGGAACAGGTGCAGAGAAGGGCTACCAGGATGATCAGAAGAATGCAGAACTTAACCTTATTAGAGGAGACTTAAGGAGCTTGGCTTGTTTAATCTAATCAAAAGAAAACTGAGGGGAGATATGATTGCTCTCTAAAAATACATCCGAGGGATAAATACCAGGGAAGGAGAGGAGTTATTTAAGTTAAGGGCCAGTGTCGGTACAATAACAAATGGATATAAACTGGTTATCAACAAGGTTATGCTTGAAATTAGACAAAAGTTTCTGACCATCAGAGGAGTGAAGTTCTGGAACAGCCTTCCAAGGGGAGCAGTGTGGACCAAAAAAACCTAACTGGTTTCAAGAATGAGCTTGATAAGCTTATGCAGGGGATGGTATGATGGGACTCCCTACAATGGCATGTGAATCATCTGCGACTGCTAGTAGCACATATCTTTAGTGGCCAGAGATGGGACAGTAGATGGGAACGGCTCTGAATTACTACAGAGAATTCTTGCCCAGGTGTCTGAGTGACTGGTGGGTCTCACCCACATGCTTGGGGTCTAACTAATTCCCATATCTGAGGTCAGGAAGGAATTTTCCCCAAGTCAGATTGGCAGAAACCTTGGGGGCAGGGGGTTGCCTTCTTCTAGAGTGAGGATTCACCTGCTGGTTTGAACTTGAGTAAATGGCGGATTCTCTGTAACTTGCAGTCTTTAAATCATGATTTGAGGACTTCAGTAATTCAGCGAGAGGCTATGAGCATATTGCAGGAGTAGATGGGTGAGGTTCTGTGACCTGCAATATGCAGGAGGTCCGACTAAGGCCAGAAGGGACCATCTTGATCATCTAAAGTCTATGAATCTGAGGGCTGGTCCACACTAGGGGCAGGGATCGAACTAAGATACGCGACTTCAGCTACGCGACTAGCGTAGCTGAAGTCGAAGTATCTTAGTTCGAATTTGGCGCGCTTACCTCGCGTCCGCACGGCGCGCGCTCGACGTTCGCGGCTCCCACGTCGGCTCCGGTAACTCCGCTCGCCCTGCAGGAGTACCGGAGTTCGAAGTAGCGCGTTTGGGGATCGATTTATCGCGTCCAGACAAGATGCGATAATTCGATCCCCGATAGTTCGATGGCTACCCGCCGACTTCGGCGGGTAGTGTAGACGTAGCCTGAGTGGCTGTTTGAATGGAAAGAAGTCTTCTGTTTGTACACCTTGTGCTATAAAAGTACAAAGCTGTACTTCTATAAAACATCTGGGGTACCTAACCTGGATATCGACTATCTTATCACACTAGATTGAATTTGTCTTCTAATGTACAGTGGGTTTAGGATCTAATACAAGTTGTCTTATATATGGGTCCCTTTTTAAAAAGGAGACTTGGATCAAAAAGAAATGCAAGAACTTTTTCATTTTGGAGCATTTATAATGATAGAAGTAAAACCTGTCAGTGTATAATTCCTTGCACAGTAACATGCTGCACTTCAGATGCTGCATAGTTTTCAAGGGTAATCCTTTTCCAATAAGGATAGCAGCTCCCCTAGCAATCCTATAAGTGTCAAGTAAACTTATTCTATCCACCCACTTTAAGGCCATGTCTGCACTACAGTGGCACAAGTATGATGTACTGTACTGTAGATGCTTCCTACTTTGACAGAAGAGGTTTTTCTGTCAATGTAGGTAATCCACCTCTCCAAGAGACACTGCTAGCTTGACAGAAGCATTCTTCCATCAACCTAGCTGGATCTACAGTGAGGTTAAGGTCGACCTAACTCTGTCATACAGGGAGTGAAATTTTTCAGACTTGTAACTAGGTTGGCCTAACTGTATCTGGATGCGCATACCCTTCAAGTAAACTAGTGCTTTCTTTTCGTGAGGAGTTTTTCATTTATACTACAAAAGACTTCAATTCATGATTGTCGTGCATTATATCATAACTTTAAGCTACATCTTGTATCCTTATTTTAGCCATGCTTTGGTACTAGCCCGAGTTCCCTACTTTGATGGGTATTTCCAGCTTTCCTTCCCTTCCCCTTTCCCTTCTTCCCCACCTACATCCCCTCAAAGTATTGATGCTATAGAATGGGTCAAGTTAAACTCTTGTTCTTCTTGCACGTTGGCCAGATTCCATCCCCACAGAGAGCCTTTCCCAACCCTCCCCACACACCTCTGACTCCTTACCCCACAGGTAACTAAGTAAATATCCCTAGTTGTGAAACTCTGCCCGTTTTTGTCTCTAAGATCTCGAACTCCAGCAGAAAACTCACAAGAGCCTGAAATGACAGTTGGGCAGAAAAATGAAGGGGTAAGTTTGGAAGCTCCAGCTTTTTTCCTCTTTTGAAAAATGTGATGTCCTATAACTAAACTGTACATTCAACCCTAACCGTGCACTTCCATACTTGCACATATAATTGAATAATGTGCTTAATGCAGTGGCATATTCTGTCCATCTTGGAAGTTGATGGGCAAACCCTCAAACATGTAACACTTATTGGAGTTTATCCACATCACTATAGGATACACTATTGCATCATCAGTCCTTTCTGAATAGATTTTGCTTTGCTTACATTTTCACCCCCTGATTCTTGTCTCTGAGATTTGGCTTGGTGCCACAGTTAAATTTCCAGTTTGTAAACCAGGTAGACCTTTTTTCTAACTACTAAGATTCTTTCAGGGTTGCTGCATTTTTAACTACATTTTAATTTTGATTTTCTAAACTAGAAATACAACACCACTCTGCTTTATACATAGTTGTTTATGTTCACCTGTATTTCACTTGCTGCACGGGTGGGAAGATGGGTGTGTCTAAAATCTATTTTTTAAATAGGCTAAACTGGGATATCAGGAAAACTTACACGGTCTAAAACAGAGAGAAGTACCAAGCTTGGATACAAAACTGTCTTTGTCAAATATCCAGCCCATGTGGGATACTCCAGACTTTTTTAAAACCAAACCAACTTTGTAGCCCTTTACAGTGGCAAAGAACCTCCCAAACATAAACTGATGCTATAGATCTCCACTTTAGTAGACTTTTGATACTCATATGACCTTCTCATAAACAAACTAGAGAAATATAGCCTAGATTAATCTTCTAAAGGTGGGTGCGCAACTGGTTGAAAAACTGTACTCGGAGTAGTTACCAATGGCTCACAGTCAAGGTGGAAGGACATATTGAGTGGGGTCTTGCAGGGATCTATCCTGGGTCCAGTTCTGTTCATTATCTTCATAAATGATTTGGAAAATGGCAGAGAGTACACTTTTATAAAATTTGCAGACAATACCAAGTTGGGAGGGGTTGGAAGTGCTCTGAAGGACAGGATTAGAATTCAAAATGATCTTGGCAAACTAGAGAAATGGTCTGAAATAGGATGAAATTGAATTAGGACAAATGCACAGTACTGTGCTTAGGAAGGAATAATCAATTGCACAAATACAAAATGGAAAACGGCGGCCTAGGAAGAAGTACTACAGAAAAGGGTAATGGGGGATTACATAATACATAATGCTTTTGCGAAAAAACCACAGAATTATTCTGAAATATATTATCAGGAGTGTTGTAAGCAAGACATAAGTAATTCTGCTGTACTCAGCACTGATAAGGCCTCAGTTGGAGTACTGTGTCCAGTTCTGGCACCACGCTTTGGGAAATGTGGAAACTCCAGAGGCGAGCAACAAAAATGATTAAAGGTCTAGAAAACATGACCTACAAGGAAAGGTTGGAAAAATTTGGTTTGTTTAGTCTGGAGAAGAGCAGACATAACAGGAACATATTCTTCAAGTATGTAGAAGGTTGTTATAAAGAGGAGGGTGATAAATGGTTCTCTGTATCCATTGAGGGCAGGACAATAAGTAATGTTCTTAAATTGCAGCAAGAGAGATTTGTTGGACATTAGGAAAAACTTCCGAACTTTAAGGTAACGGTAGTTAAGCACCAGAACAAATGTACCTAGGGAAAATGTGATGTCCATCGTTGGAGGTTTTTAAGAACCGGTTTGACAAACACCTGTCAGATGGATACTTAATCCTGCTTCAGAGGAGGGGACTGGACTAGAATGATCTATTGAGCTCCCTTCCACTCATACATTTCTGTGATTGTCTTCCTGAGTCTGAAAGTGGCCTGAAACACTTTCATCTCACTTAACTGCAGTGGGTTATTAATGCTAAATCCTAACAACTTCAGTCTAAAGCAGTGGTTCTCAATCTGTGGGTCAGGACCCCAAAGTGGGTCACAACCCTGTTTAATGGGGTAGCCAGGGCTGGCTTAGACTTGCTGGCGCCTGGGGCCGAAACCAAAGCCTGAGCCCCACTATCTGGGGCTTCAGCCTTGGGTGGTGGGGCTGAGATTGCAGGCCCCCTGCCTGGGGCTGAAGCCCTTGGGCTTCAGCTTCTCCTCCTCTCCCCACCCTCTCCCCCCGGTGGCAGGGATCAGGTGGGCTCAGGCTTCGGTCCCCCCTCCTGGGGTCGTATAGTAATTTTTGTTAGAAGGGAGTCGTGGTGCCATGACATTTGAGAGCCCCTGGTCTAAAGCATTTGAAAATTGGCACATTTAATGGAAGTGTGCTCAATCCTAGCAATACCTTGCCTGACTCTGAGTGAGAGCTAGACTGAGTGTTTAATTCGATCGGTGTGGAATCTGACTGTCAGGAAGGAGTATTTGAGTGCTTTCATTTGATATTTGAACAACACTGTCACATGATGCACTGCAACAAATCATAACTTCCTGTTTACATGCTATTGAGCTTCCTTTTGTACAACAGAGATGGCTGGAGGCTGACCTGTCAAAGGAGGTGTCAGTTCGGTTATGTCTGGGCAGTAGGAGCTCTGCTGTAGCCAGAAGGCCAACTGCACTTGTGGTGAAAGAACAGAAGTGCCCAGGCCCAGAGAACAGTACAGAGCGCCTTCCTGAGCTCACAGAGGTACCATGCCTTTTTTGGCTTTCTGGTTTGGAGAGGTGAACTAAAATGGATGGAATCATTTCGGCTTTTTTGCAGGTTCTTTTTGTGTGCCCACCTGATATTAGCTAATGTACTGACCATGTTCAAAAGGGATCAGGGATTCTAGGTGCCTCTTCTAAAGTAAATGTTGTCTGCTAGTCGTACCTTCTAATCACTTGGAATCAGGCCATATCCACTGACATCTGATTTGCAGGGAGCTAGCAAAACAAATGGATGCTTTAGCTCATTCCTTTATAAACTGCCTGATTACTTTCTATGCGTACCTTGGTAGATGCTACAATAGGAAACAAGGGCATTTTCCTTGTTTGTTTGTTCAGCTCAATCAAAAATAGATTTTGATCTGTGGACCAAAAATAAATAAATAAATTCTATCTTCTACCAGCAATGAAACTAAACATTACTTAGACTTCCCTCTTTGCATCCATGACAGCTCTAACTGTGTGTATGATCAGATACAAAATACAGACTTCCTAACTGTCAACGTGGCCTCCAATACAGCCCACTATAATGTTCCCTTTCATTCCCACTCAGATATGTCTGGGAGAATTAGGTTAGTCTTGTGGTGACCTTTGGGACACAACAAATCTAGACTCTTGTAAACTAAAGGTGAGAAATGAGTTTGAGCTGAGAATGCTCTATCAGCCCCATTCTAGTTAAACCAAGTGGTGGTTGGCTGGCTACTGAGGATCACAAGGGCCACAATATTGCATGGGGGACAGGTGGTTTTCTCTTTGAAACTCTACTTTTTTTTATTGTCCTTTCTTCAGCTGTGCTCTGTCTGCTGATGTGCATGTTTTGCGTTTTTCTATTTCTGCATGATACCTATCTCTTATTCTGACTGAACTGCATTGACTGTGAAACACTTGCAATATTGGTTTTAGTGTTTATTGAATTCTCTCAGGCCTCTTAAGTTCCCATTGTCCCTCTTAATCCTTAAGAAAATGACTGAACTTCCAAACCAGAGCCAGTGTAAACATATCCATGGTTCTGAGCTGGGGTAATCTGATAAATCAAAATGACTGAAGCGCCATTTAAAATAGCTTAAAAGTGTAACCATCCAAGTAAATAGCATGAAGTGCAGGCATCTGTGTGTAGTACCTTAGGCTTAATGTACAAACTTAACAGAAGAAGCTACCAAAGCTAACAATCCTCTGCTCTGAAACTAACACTGGTATCCTTGGCCTCCCAGTGTCACTGTATGATCAAGCTCTTCCTCCTTTAGCAGGCTTAATCCTCTACTGGATTTCACTTAAATACTTCTTTCAACTTAGTGTGATGCACCAGTTGGCCTGCTCAACATACACCCTAGTTCAGGACTTTCTCACTAGTCACATTGTGGAATTGCTCATTTCAGGACATGGAAAGAGAAATCACTAATGCATTAGGCCATGGCCAGGAGGATGAGATCTTGAGCAGCGCCTTTAAATTAAAGGTCACCCGTGGGGATATCCAGACACTGAGGAACCATCACTGGCTCAACGATGAGGTAAAATTAATCCAATAGGAATGTTTGTGTTCTGTGTGCATATATATTAAAATGTGCCCACAACTTTCTCTGACATTTAGCTGTTGACAGGCTTAATTTTCTGATCCACACCTCCGGTCCTATAGGAATATCCATAGGGTTCTGAAAGCTGGGCCTTTAAGAGGGAACAATACTCCTGAAAATATCTCTATCCCTGTATATGCTGCTTTCAAGAGTTAGCAGCAACTTGGGATCAGATTTGACTTTGGGGAGTGGGTGAAATAACAAGTGTTTTAAATGAAGGACTCAAAGGAAGGAAGTTAGTTCAGGAGTCTTAGAACTTGAGTTGAAGTCAGTGTGGTCTCTTCAGACTGCAAATTCTGAAGAGTCCAGCAGATAAAGCTTAACTTTAACAGACAAATGAGTATGTCTCCTTCATTCTCTGAACTCTACTCTCTCTATTATATAGGTAATCAATTTCTACATGAATCTTCTGGTGGAGAGAAATAAGCAGCAGGGATTTCCAGTGCTTCATGCTTTCAGTACTTTCTTCTACCCCAAATTAATTTCTGGGGGTTACCAGGCAGTAAAAAGATGGACCAAAGGTGTGGATCTCTTCAAGCAAGACCTCATCTTTGTGCCCATTCACCTGAGGGTACACTGGGGATTAGTGGTGAGTCAAATTGGCCCATCCTTGGAATTGGAAGGGAAAGGAAAACCTAGAAAAGGCTTTAGTTCTTGCTCTGTAGGCAGCATGGAGTCTTTGGCTACGTCTGTTGCACCAATGCTTGTCTTTCAATAACAGGTAATAGATGTCAGAAGAGAGACTATCAAATACTTTGACTCGATGGGACAAAGAGGCCACAGTATCTGTGAGATTTTGCTGTAAGTAGATGCTTTAGTGAATCTATCATTGCGTTTCACACATACAGGAAGGATTTTCCACAATCACTCACTGGAAAATGTGCTTTACGTAGCACAAGACTTATCCTTAAGGGACAAGAATCTCTTCCTGGACTAGTCACTGCCAGTAATGTGCAAATTGTAACATCATCCAGCTGCTAATTATATTCTGTCCTCCCGGAGACATTTGAGTATGTCTTATGAACGAACCATCACTGAGTGACCTGTTAAAGCTCTGATGCCAATAGAAAGACAAAGTCCATTCCTCTTAGGACCAGAACTCCTTCCTAGGGGATATTGACATCCTCTATTACCAGTGACTGACCCCTCTACTTTCTAGCTCTTCTGCCATTTTTTGCAGCTCTTAAGTAACCCACCAAATTGCATTGCACACATAATCCTCTTGTATGCTCTATTAGAGACATTGGTGTTCATTTTTATGTAAATAACAATCCTTTCAGTATGTTGAGTGAATGCTGTAGTTCGTTTGGCACTGACTCTTCTATTGCACCAGTACTCCTGTTTCATGTTACATAAAATCACCCTGTACTTCCCCACCTCTGTTGGAGATTGACTTCTGAGGAAAGGGTCTGTGTGACCTTGTGAATCGCTACCAGTCTCTCATGTGCCTCACTTTTTCTGGCAGTGCCCCATCTGAGACCCCAATCCAATATAACATGGCTGCAGCATTACTTGTGAAGTCTCTAACTTCTGATCTAAAATCTCTTAAGTAATGTGAATAGTTCCTAGGCACGTGTGGGTTTACCTTCAGCATGGTATGATGATATCCTATAATACTCCTTCCTGATACTTCGGGTCTTTGGTGCATAATTGTAAAGTTGCCTGACAAGGTCTTCAAATGTCTTCATATTTTAGGCCAATAGTCTAGTGATTAGAAAAGTCTGATACCTCTTTTTGTTTTTGTTTCGTTGAACAGCCAATATCTGCAGGAAGAAAGCAAAACCAAGAGGAACCTAGATATTGATCCTTCAGAGTGGACACTTTACAGCATGAAATCACATGTATGTGAACAGTGTTTGAGTCTGATCCATGTACTGTAGCGCAACACCACAAATACCTTCAGGAGAAACAATTCTAAGTTTTGAATGGCTGTTTGTGGGCTTTCTCTAATGCCCATAATACAGCAGCCCAAACTGGACACCGGAAACAATGTTTTGATGGACTTTTTAGCAGTGTCTTTTATTTACTTGATTGGCCTTGTCACTGCTTCTTTCCTGACTCGGTTTAGACATGGAAAAAAATGCTAGCAATCTGGAGTGGACTGGAGTCCTTGGAACATCCATCCAGCTTTCTTCCTTTGGTCCAATAAGCTGGTGCTGTGTCCAAGAAAAATCTCAAACTCCATTATTCCTTACTAGGACGAAGACCCTGTTGACACTAGCACTTATGTCAGCTAAACTTTTATCGCTCAACGGTGTGTGTGGGGAGGAACCCTCCCCGGAGTGACATACGTTTTGCTGGCATAAGCACTGGTGTGCACAGCACTGTCGGCGGGAGATGCTCTCCTGCTGACATAGCTACCGCCTCTCGTTGAGCTGGTTTTATTATGTCGACGGGAGAGCTCTCTTCTACACGAGCGCTCTGACTGCAGCCCAGCTGTGCCACTGTAAGCTTGTAAGTGTAGACATGGCCTTTACCTTCATTCTTTTAAGGTGCATGCTGATGCATGAAAGATGTCAACAGTTCCTGTACAGGAACTATATACAGTAGTTGATCTTTTGTACATGTGCTCACTGTATTTCTTGGACTGCAGCTGTGAATCTGGCTTTGAACTTTTGACAGTATTACAGTATTGGGGTAGTAGTGCAAATTTAAAAAAAAAAATTTATGGTAGGTAGCTTATGTGCTTTTTGAGAGACTCATCTTTCCTTCTACAAAGATTTGTTTCAAATTACCGCTGTTGTCCATGCTTGACCTAGAATCTTTTAAAATAAATGTCTGTTCTGTCGTGTTCTCCAAATAGCTTTGTCTGTAGAGATCCTCCACCCCTCATTTTGACACCATCTAGATTGGGTTTGGAGGAAGGAAACAAAATAAAATATCAAAGGTGCTGGAGGGGAGAGGGGCATAGCCTCACATAGAACATGCCCTGTTGTGAGCCGGAATTGCTCTTTCCCAGTTCTCAAAGCTTTCTAGGGGCTTTGGCAAATTCAGTTCAGAGGAACTCTTAGGATGCCTGTGGAGCTGTGAACTCCAGCTGCAGGTGACTAGCTCCTGTTGCTTTGTGCTCAGGCAGTAGTAATTCATATAATAGATCCCACACATTAGTCCTTCCCCTGGATAGTTGGAGTTGTCTTGCCCTGGGTCACTGGAGAACAAGCTGACATTGACCGTTTTGATTTGTAGCCAATACCTTGTGGGGAGGGAATTAAAGGTCAGAGCTAAATTCTCCCCACATGCAACTTCCACTACGATCAATGAGAGCTGTTCATGTATCATCAAAGGCAAAACTTGTCCTTTAGTAGCTCTCATTGTACAGAATGGGAATTCCCTCCTCCCCTCCGTCACTTGCAGGAAGCACTAACTCAGGAGTGGGGGAATCTGTATTCTTTCTAGTAAGCAGTGTTAGTAGGGTTCAAAGCCCCACTGGGGCCTGGGGCCCATAGTACACACTTAGGTAAGGACATCCTGGCCCAGGAAAGTGCATTCTAAAGATTCGACAGGTGAAGGACAGGGATGTTCCCTACCAGCAAATGGAACATGGTGCAGCTGTAGTTATGTGATTTGGGAGGCGGTGTTAAAGCTTATTTCCTGGAGTGGAGGACACAAGCAGCTCATTAAAATGCTGCTGATACACAGTACTGAAGATAATGCATTGCATAGCTCATAGGTATATCTCCATATATTATTATATTATCTCATAGAGCTGGAAGGGACCCTGAAGGGTCATCGAGTCCAGTCCCCTGCCTTCACTAGCAGGACCAATTTTGCCCCAGATCCCTAAGTGACCCCCTCAAGGATTGAACTCACAACCCTGGGTTTAGCAGGCCAATGCTCAAACCACTGAGCTATCCCTCCCCCTTACTGAGCTATCCCTCCCCCTTAAAAGGCACACTTAAAGCAAGGTGAAGGGACTAACATGCAACCTCAACCTTCTCCCACTGCTCACTCATAGGAAATTCCACAGCAGCTGAACGGAAGTGACTGCGGGATGTTTACCTGTAAATATGCAGACTATATCTCCAGAGACAAACCTATCACTTTCACTCAGGTGAGGAAAGCTCTACAAAATTTTTTTTTCTCTCCTGCTGGTAATAGCTCACCTTAACAGATCACACTCGTTATAATGTGTATGGTAACACCCATTGTTTCGTGTGTGTGTATATCGTCCTACTGCATGCATCCGATGAAGTGGGTTTTAGCCCACGAGAGCTTATGCTCAAATAAATTTGTTAGTTTCTAAAGTGCCACAAGTACTCCTGTTCTTTAAACTGACCTGTGGCACCTCCAGTCTCTGGGCATGTTTTCCCTGTCACCTGACTCCTCTAGTTAAATTGTAAGCTCATCTCTTGCTAGTTACACAATACCTACCCCCATGGGCCCTGGTCTTGGCTAGGGCCTCCAGGTGCTACTGTCATACTGACAAGTGAGCCCTCCCAGCCCTGTGAGCTGCATTCCCTGCCTTTGCTTATGTCCATTTGCCAAGCATCATGTCTGTCCTCTGGTGCAGGGGGCTGGAGCTGTTTGTAATAGTAGGCTTGACTTTAGTTATGGCATCTTCGAGGCTCCTTTCCAAATAGCTTTTTCACAGGTTAAAATACTGGCTGTTTTCAGCTGCGTTGGGCTTTTCTTAAAGGACGTGCAAATTCTAATTCATGACATTCATGTTTTTCATTAAAGTCAGCATTTGCCAGAGCATTGCAAAGTTGTGGTATCAAATACCATTGCATGGGAACTGTGGCAAATGTTGAACACTCACTGTTATGGTCAGTGCCTACAGAATGTGGACAAATACACTTATTCTGACACCTTTTACTCTGGTTTAGTGTTTAATAGAGTGTTTTTGTTTGTTTTGTTTTTTCTTTTAGCACCACATGCCTCACTTCCGCAAAAAGATGGTATGGGAGATACTTCATCAACAGCTGCTGTGACCCGAGACTGAGAGATACTCACACAGTGATACTATGATCCACCACGTAGTGACAATTAGTTCTTAGCTTAACTAATTTGTTTGCCTTATTTCAAAAGGCACCTGGGCTAACAGCTTCCTCTCCTCAGAGTAGGCTGTAAAGCAGTGGTTTTGTCCACTCCAGAGAATTACATTTGTTTGGAATATGCTAATGCATCCTAACCGCAAAGCAAGGAGATCTCTTCAGCCTCTGAGCTGTGACTCCTAAGGGACTGGAGTGGGTGGTTAAGAACAGATCCCAAACAAACTGCATCAGTTCATGTTGCTGAAGACTGGCAACTTCTAGTGCTTCACTGCAGCCATTGGAACTGCGGTGCAATCTCTGGCTGGCGCACGGAGGTATCCTGTGCAACTGTAGAACTGTCACTGTCTGAAATCACCTTCACGGGGACGACGTGTTTAGCTACTGGTTCAAGGAGAGGTTTGCTCTGCTTCTGGACTATAAAAGACTCCACTTGATTCCTAAAACTGGATTTGTAAAGACCCTAGGAGCAAGGCATTTATGTTTTGATTTGTAACAAATCCATAGTGAAGCCCCTGTAGCTGGGGTTCAGTATTTGTTTCAAGAGACTGTCCCATGTGAAAATGAATATTTATTTTTCTTTATTAAAATGAAAGTGTGCTGTAACTTATGGAAGGGGTCTTTTCTGAACTAAAACCTGCAGGAAGAGAACCAGAGTAAATTTGCAGTTCTCTTTTCAAAATATTTTTGCATAGGAAAGTTAGTTTCCAGTTCACTTTAACATGAATGTGATGTTCCGTTAAGAGGTCTGGAAGAGTTTAAGATGAAGAATATAAGAATTGAGGAGGCTGAATAACCTGCGTCAGCAGATAGTGGGGGAATTTAAATTATTCAGCAGATGGGGTTGAATGTTATAAGTGAGGAGGGGGATATGCGGGATGAGAGGAAGAATGGCCCAGTGGTTGGGGTGTTAGCCTGAGACTGGGTTCAGTTCCTCACTCTGTCACAGCCTGCTTGTGGGACCATGGATGCATCACTGTCTCTGTGCCTTAGTTCCCCATCTGTAACGGGAGGAAAAACCCTCCCTTATTTCACAGGGGATAGTGAGCAAAAAATGTAATGGTGTGAGGTGCTTGGATACTAGAAGAGGATATTTGCATACTGTGCGTTTCCACATTGCCTTCATTCGACTCTTTGGCTAGCTTTCCAGTCACTAAGCACCCCTTACAGCAGCCCACATGGTCCCTTGTGTGCACATGGCCCACAGAGGCTTAGTTAAGGTGAGACTCTCAAATTGGGAGGAACCCTGGTCTCCCAACTCCCAATCCCACAATTTACCCACAAGACCATCTTCATAAGCAGCTTGTTAATGCTTATGTAAGTGGAGATGACACTCACCATAATAGGCAGATGTTACTAGAGGAGGGAAACAAAAGATCATTGCATGGCAGTGATTTCTATCAGTTAGGTTTATCATGAGAGAAGGCGAACCCTGCTCTCTAGAGGAGGGATGTCAAACATACTGCCTGCCAGCTGCATCTAGCCCATATAGTTTCATCCAGCTTGCAGACTTCCCATGAATCTTCTGGCTTGTATTCATGACATCAGAGTCGGCATTACAGGCGTGTGATTTGTAGAGTGAATCAAAGTGTTTCACTCTAACTCATCCATAGACTCTGCTAGTGTGCACTGATGCAGTCCTGTTTCAAACTGGACTATATCAGTGTGCACTAAAGAACATTGAGTGCATGTCAGCAGGGCCCACCTGGAGAAGTTGGAGCACAACACACGGGTGCCTTCCACACCCCACATAGTCCACATGGGGCAGTGTAGACAAGCCATTAATTTCATTATTAGGACAACTGTGGTTGACACGGTTATTTGCTCCAAAGTTGTTGATCTGGTTCAAGTTAAGAGATGCCAGGTTTCTGGGAGCAGCAATAGCGGTCACTAAAATCTAAAATAAATGTAAGTAATTACCAACAGAAATTAACACAGAAATAGCCTTTGTAGAGTGGCCTGCATCAAGTGGCAAGGTGTCCAATCAGGCCCGACATACACAATGAGTTTGACACCCCTGCACTACAGTCAAGTTATGATTTTGAAATGATAATCTTCAAAACAAAGTATAGTACAGGACAGAATCAACTCAAACGCTGAAGAAATGCCACCATTAAATAGCCTCCCAAGGAAGATTTTTCTCCTTTTGTTTTACCTTAGAATTTGAAATTTATCTTCCCGGGCTGCTCTGGGAACCTCTGGGAGGTCTCAGATGTGTAGTGGGAGGGGAACACAGCTCCTGATATTTAATTGTTCACCCATTCAAGTTCTTATTTCTTCTTCCAAATGAATATTTTGAACACACCAACCAGTGTTGAAATGTTAGCGGCGAGGTGGTAGTGGTCTTTCCACTCATCTGCACCTGCCTGTAGCAAAAAAATCGAGGCTTTGATTTCTCTGATTGTTAAAGGGTGCTGAGGGAGATCTATCTAGGGCAGGGGTAGGCAACCTATGGCACATGTGCCGAAGGCGGCACGCGAGCTGATTTTCAGTGGCAATCACACTGCCCGGGTCCTGGCCACCGGTCCGGGGGGCTCTGCATTTTAATTTAATTTTAAATGAAGCTTCTTAAATATTTTAAAAACCTTATTTACTTTACATACAACAATAGTTTAGTTATATATTATAGACTTTTAGAAAGAGACCTTCTAAAAACGTTAAAATGTATTACCGGCACGCGAAACCTTAAATTAGAGTGAATAAATGAAGACTCGGCACACCACTTCTGAAAGGTTGCCGACCCCGATCTAGGGGATCACATCAGATTAGTGCTGCATATGAACATAAAACCTAACTCCACATTTTTTTCCCTGCAGAGTTACACTTGTGCAGTTTCCGCTTTAAGGCTTCCACTCCAGTAGGCTCACAGTGATTAGCTGAGGTCAATAGCCAGCCCTCACCACCCCTTTTGAGGAAGCAATAGTGAAAGTGTTTCACATAAAAGTTGGCTCTACAATGGGGCTTGAGCCAAGCTGGAGACAGTCACGCATGTGCAGCAGGATTGGGATTCCTTTGCAAGCCAGTATTTGCAGGCAAAGTGACGAGCAACTACCACACCATAACATGCTGTGGCCATTCAACCTGAGCAGCACCCGTGTAGTGGGAGTTTACTCCTGCCCGTGGCAGCTTTTGAAGAATCTGGTGTGTGCATGTTCGTTGCTCTTTGCCTGGGTCCTGCCAGGGCTTCTTTTGCATGTGTTGTCTTTGCTTTCAGGGTACTTGGGCAGCTAATTCCTTTTGATTTCAATGGAAGTAGGGGCCTAAAAACCTTTTGAGGAGCTGGGCCTGGTTTAAGATCTATTTCAAAAGCCAGGTGCAGACTCAAATTGTTCTGAAACTTGCTATGCCTCATCAGCAAGGCCACAATGTTAGCACAGCAATATTTAGCGCATTTCAGGGCAGAGGTGTGGGGAAAAATGCTTAATTATGGAGAGGTCACCAAATAACATAGTTTTCATGACATCCGCATACACAAGTGTATAATGGGGGCATTAGAGTGAGCCCTGCACCATGGGGCCTGGCTTCCCATTTCGGGCACTGCTGCCCAGGGTCACAGCACCTCTCAGCCTTGGCTCATCTGCGCCTCCCTCTCCATCTACAGTGGGGCAGATGGGCCAAACCTGTGTGACATTGTGACCTACCGCAAGGAGTCATAACGCCACTTGCATGAATCCAATGTCTTTTTACAGCCATTTCCAAGATTTCAGACTTTATTCAACTTCATGATGTTTGTGATCTCTGATAAAACCCTAGCCCCAGCAGGATCCTGGGTGCAAGTTTGGGGTCATGTGGTCCAGATTCCTCAGGTAAAGCTCCCCATCGCGTTTATATTCAAAGGGCTCTAAAACCCGTAGGTGCTGTGAGATTTTCTTGAAAATTGTTATTCCCCAACAGAGATGGGCTAGAGTTGGGACTTATTTACATGTGACACTTTACTGCTCCAACTCCTGTGTGGACACTCTTGGCTCAGAGTGTGGGATAAGCTACGTTGGACAAAAGAACTGACTGGTCTAGGGGATGTTCTATCTGTGTAACTGTACCAGTAAATTTCTCCCTGTACCCATGAGCTTTGTGAGAAGAACAGCCAGTGAGATGAATAGGTCAGTTCCCACCTCTGCACTATTGTATGGCTGTATTCATCTCCAGCTTGCGGTTATTTGTGTGGGGATGTTGCAGTGAGTTGATACCTCTCAGAGCCTCATGCTGCAGAGGTTTGTGCAAAGCCTGTTCCTACTTGCTGCCTCTAGCTTGTAATTGTTCTCAGAGACCTTCTCCCCCCATGAATCTTAGATGCTGCCATTGTCTTCCCTCTCTGAACGATATAATCCTAATCCTTTAATCAGCCCAAAACACTGGTGTGGCCACAGCCTCATGCACATGGGGAAAACTGACCGAGGGAAGCTATGCTGCTATCCCATTCCATCTCTGGAAAGCTGCTGAGTGCTGTTGCCACCTGAAATGTCAGCATTGATTCAAACCAGGCCAAGAAAAGCCCAGAAGCGCCAGAGCCTGAGATGGCTCCTTTGTGGGAGGGGGAGAGAGCCCTGGTGGAAGAGTTTGACTTTGCCATGAGTTGCTCTTCTCTACAGTGGAGCCTGGGCTGCTGGTTTATTTGTGACTCATCCCTCTTCTTTTCTGAGCCCCTTTCCTCCTCAGCTAGAGGGAAAAATGAAGGGAAGAGCAGTGCATTATCTGCACTTCCAGGTGTGAAGGGCAAAGACTGATGCGAAAGAGGTGAACCAGTTCCCTTTTATAACATGTCACAGGGAGGGCACCTGTGTATGTATTGCCCCTCAGTGGTCCAGCAAGGGCACCCACTCAGGTTTCTGGCTCTCCTCTCCTGGGTGGAGATACACCTCTCTGCCCCCTTCTGACTGGGGTACTTCCAGGCTGTACAGTTCCCTGGTCAGCAGCTGTCAGGCCTCAGCCTGTTTGTTGCAGGTATTTTAAGTAAGTCGTGGCCAGGGCGTGGGCTTGTGACGTTTGTTTGCCCACGATGTGTATGTGACTTTTACTAAAAATACCCAGACAAAAACCTTACTCTTACTGCTCATTGTTATCACATGGGCTCGAGGGCAAGTCACACCCCAAGCTGCTTGGGCACCACCTCCGTGCTGGGGGCTGGCACAGGCGCAGTGGATGCAGGCTGGTGGCAGACACAGCTGTCTAGGAGTTGCTTATGGCTTGAGGCCACCAGGCTGTGTGAATGAGTCTTGGCCGCCCTGGTTTTGGTCAGACACACCTCAATGCCATTGCTGTCTGGTTCAACCACAGTAAGTTTCTAATGCTGCAGCAGCTTGCTTCCAAATTGGCTGGGAATGGGTGCAGCTTCAGGGACCAGAACACGAGCAGGTGACTGAAAGAAGAGAATGGGGGAGGGGGGGAGGGAGATTGTTCATCTCAAAGTGGGGGAGGGGAGATGGGGGAACCCTGGTATGGGGGTGGGTGGGGGAGAGGGATAGAGGGGCATGGGAGGGAGAGGCTTTGGACTGGGCTGGGCATGAGTGGAGAATGGGGGACCCTGGGATGGGGGAAATGGAATTGGGATGCACAGAACTAAGCCTTGGCAGAGCCAGGTGCCTACAGACCAGTAATTACGGCCTGGCCCTCGCGCAGTACCAGGGCAGCAGAGATCGGTGCTGTGATGGTGGGTGGTCCTGTATCATCAGGCATCGGTGCCTAGGAGACCGCCTGGGTGCTAGGGATCTGTGCTAAGGTGATCTTAGGTGGGAGGCTGGATGGTACCAGGAGCGTGAGGACCAGTGCCTCGATTCCAGCAATCTGTGCGTGGGGGGAGGCGAGCGCAGTGCCAGGGAGCTGGGCCTTCTAGCCAGCGACTGAGGTGGTGGGACGTGTCCTAGGCTGTGGGGATGGGGACGAATGCCTGTGATCCGGAGACCAATAGTATTCCCCTGCCCTTTGGGGAGGTCCTATGACTGGCTTGCCCTTGGACTCCAGGGCCTTAACCATGGCTGGCGCCTGGTATGGCCTTTGCTGTGCTGGCAGGCCTACCAGGTTTTTGGCCGCTTGGACTGTCTGGGGTGACGAAGATCCCCATAGGAGCTGGAATCCTCCACCACTCCCAGGAGTTGGAGGAGGATCCCTGGCTGGACTAGGGGGTCTGTCTGGAGCAGTATTTCCCTATATCTCTGGGGCAGGCATGTGGCCTGAACTAGGTCCTTTGCCTAGCACCTCCTTGGATGGTGCCAGGGAACCCTTTCCTTCGGTTGCTTCTTGGGCACAGGTGAGGGGGAACAGTGCTGGCAGGATGCCGGTGCTGGCAGGATGCCGGTGCGGGCAGGGCACTTTGCACCGATGCCAAGGTGCTAGGAGCGGAGTCCTGGCAGGAGGGCTTGGAGGTTGCGCTGTGCCCGGTATCGATCAGGAGGGCTTTCAAGCACATGTCCCTCTCTTTTTGGGTTTTGGGAAGAAGGTTTTTTTAAAATCTGAACTTGTCCTTTATCTAGGACTCCCCCAAGCTCTTCAAACCGCTGCTGGTGGAGGCATGGATAGGCATCGGCCTGTTACATGAAGAACACACCTTGATGCCCTGCTCCAGGGTGAAGCCCCAGCTGGGACTCTTACCACTAAACTAACAATTAAACTGGCTCACAAAGGGAATAACAATTGGCTGTTAAGAACCGCCAAAGCTTTTGGGATGCAAGATATAGAGCTCTGACCAACTGTCACAGGTGTAGGGCCAGTGGCACCTAATGTACTGCCGCATGAGCATGACATACCAGAGGGCGCCCCAGCTGACCCTACAGATACTGCTAAGGCAAAAATCTCCGATGACTGCACATGGGTGTGCACACACCTAGAATGGAAATGACATGAGCAAGCACTTGAAGAAAAATGAGGGAGCTGAGGTACAGGAGGGGACTCAGGGCTGGGGCCAAGGGGTTCAGAAGGGGATGAAGAGCTGGAGCAGGGGCTTGGGTGTGGACTCTGGCTAGGGGTGTGTGGGCTCTAGGGCCAGGGATGATGGGTTGGGGCTGTGGGAGGAGGCTCAGGGCTGGGGGGTTCAGGGTGTATGTGGGGGGCTCAGGGCCAGGGGTTGGGAGTGGGTGGGGCCAGGGATGAGGGGTTTGGGGCAGGGTGTGAGAGGTGCAGGCTCTGTTGTGGGGCTGGGGATTTTGGAGTGTAAGAGGGGGTTCAGAGTGCAGGATGTGGGAGGGAGTTTGGGTGCTGGAGAGGGTGCAGGCTCCAGCTGGGCAGTGCTTACCTTTGGCAGCTCCCAGAAGTGGCCAGCATGTCTGGCTCTTAGGCCGAGGGGACTCTGTGCACTGCCTGTGCTCATAGGTACCACCCCCTGCAACTCCCATTGGCTGCAGTTCCTGGCTAATGGGAGCTGAGGAGCCAGCGCTCTGGGCGGGGGCAGCACATGGAGCCCCCGTGGCTGCCCCTCCACCTAGGAGCCAGACAGGCCAGGAACTGCACGGCGCCAGGGCAGGCAGCCTGCCTTACTCCCCAGTGGTCTAATCGCTTTGGGACAGCCACCAATTTCTCCCACTCTTATATCCCCTCTGAGTAATGTTGCCATGTCCCCTCTTGTAAGGCTATTCACTGCCTTACACAGCTCCTGGTGGACCCAATGGTGGTCTGGCCGTGGCTCTGGGGCGCGACTAGGGCCTTTTATAGCCCACCCACTACCCACCCCTTGGCCAGGCTGTGGCCCAGGCTTCTCAGTGCTTACAACCCTAGTCAATATCATGACATTAAATGAAAATAAATACCAAGGTGAGGCTCTTGTTAGCTGGATATATTTCTTTTTTTCACAGAACACTGTTTGCAGTAGAGGAAACTGGCATTGCAGTCTGTTGGTACAATGGTATGTTCACGTAAACCAGTACATGGTCATCCTTTAGCGTAGAAAACTCTAATGGCGTGTGCCCTATCAAAACTCAGGAGTTCTTCTTCAATCCTTTCTCTCTCGGGTTGTCTTTTTGTCAGTTTGTTTCTAAGAACATTTTCAAGGTTTCTCCAAAGGAAAGGCCATCGGCTCTCAGCTAGCAGAAAGATAATACAGAGCTGTCGTTGCACACACGGGATGGCACCTTCTCCCGCTGGGCAGCTGACTTGGTCTAGATTTTTTTCCAACTCATTTTTATTAAAAAAATAAAAAAATGCTCCAACTATCAGTTTTACAAGGCATACAAAATCTCTAAAAGGGAAACACGAGGGCAAGGTGCTGAGGTACGAAAACACCTGAGGTAGTTTTTTTTTTTTTCTCTCCTTTAAAAAGAAAAAAAAATTGCAATTTCCATGCCCTGGGCCAACAACATCTTGTAAGTTATTTTTGTCTCCCCTCCCCCCATTTAAAAAATAAAAAGAAAGAAAGAAGCCCCTTCCCCCAATCCTCATGCAGTGTCCTCCCCCCACAGGGGCTGACGCTTCTGCGTGGCTGGGGGCGCTGAGGTTTCTTGTTTTTTCTTTCTTTTTTTTGCAAAAATGCTAGTACAAGTACCATGGTGGCTGGGTTGGGTGATAACCAAAGTGGAAGTTGTGGCTGGGTGTTTCTTGTGTTTGTTTTCGGTGGTGTGTTACTTAGAGCACAGCTGATGTGGTGGTGGTGGAGAGAGAGAGAGAGCGCGAGAGAGAGAAAGTGAGAGGGAGGGAATAGGACAGGATGCAAAAACCAGTGTGGAATCTGTGAAGCAAAGAGAAACAGGTATGTGAGCTGGACAGAGATATAGAGAGAGATTCCTCTTCTAAGAGACGGTATCCCTTGTGTTGGCACAGACAGACAATCCAAACGCTGCTCTTCCTAAAGCCTTTACAGAAATTGCCACTTTTTACCCTCTTTTAATTTTGCTGCTGGCAGTATCTTCAGTCTATTGTATATTAGATATCCAAGTGGACTCGTTTCTTTCCTTAGATGTCTAAAAAAGCCTGCTTTTTCATAAAACAAAAAGCCCCAAAAAACAAGTAAAAAATAAAAAAATTACTTTTTTTTCCCCCCAAAAAAGAAAAAATCAGTTAGTTTTGTTACAGATATATTAATTCTAAAATATATTAATGCTGCGAGTGCCACCTCATGCACTGCAGCCCATGCACTGTAAAAATCTTCTCCTCTAGTATGTGCACACATGCACAAAGAGTGGGTCCTAAAGAGCTGGCAGTGGGTTGTTTGCCCCATCTCTGCCTATGTTAGTCCAACTAAAGGGATAGCGTCGCGCTAGTAAATAGAGGAACATGGAGGCTGTGGCCTGGAAGCGTCTGCAGAGCCCCTGCTGTGTGGCATCGTCAGTGTGAGTGGGTTGGAACCCTCCCCCTCCCCACTGTGAGTCCTCTGCACAGCCCAGCCGTGGGCAGACGTTTATGCCTCAGGAGGGTCTTTGGTTGGCTCCCCGATCTGGCGCTCTGGCAGGTGTTGGAAGGGCTACATTCATCGATTGTTGCTGGCTGGCGTGTCGGAGCCTCACTTGCTGCGCTGTAGGGAAGGGGCTCCCTGAACATGTTTCTGCTCCTGCTGCTTCACCTGCTGTACGATTTCCCTGATCTTGCGCTGTGCAGTCTGCAGGCAAAGCGAGAGAGAAACAGCTGCAGAGATGGGCCAGTGGGACCCAGTGGCCCAGTGCAGCGCCCCCACCTGCTGCAGAGAGACCTGTGTCTCTCGGGGCAGGAGTGAGTCAGGCCTGGGGTTGTGTTGGGGCACACACAGCGAGTTTGCAAACAGACTTGGCCTGTAATGCTGCCCAGGGCGTGGGGTTTTCAAATGTGCTCAGTGCTGGGCTGGCTGGGGCTGAATTTCCATCCCTCAGTGCCCTGGCTCAGCTGTACAAAGCAAACCCTTGTGTGCCGGTTATGCCGTCACTTCCACAC
The DNA here is from genome assembly GCA_003942145.1 of Platysternon megacephalum. Lineage (NCBI taxonomy): Eukaryota > Metazoa > Chordata > Testudines > Platysternidae > Platysternon > Platysternon megacephalum. The sequence continues at coordinate 12,180,424 of QXTE01000036.1, read as the reverse complement.
TGTGACGGTGGTGCCTGCCCCTCACACTGCCTACCCATGCCCTGTATGTCATGGCTCTTGCCGTGATAAAGCCTGGCACGGCAGCGCCTAGAGCAGAGCAGGGTTCTACTGGGCCTAGTGCATCAGCCACCGCACGGCTGCTAAATCCTGACTCCCGGTGACCCCATAATTTGAAATTCCTGTGTGTAACCCCAGAACTTGACAGTACTGCAGTCAGTCATCTTGTGTGTCCAGCCACCACTAGCTGAAAACCAAATGCCCCAGAGCTAGGAATAAACTTAGCCCCTGAGGGGCAAGGCCGTGCAGCTGCATGTTTGTGGTTTGCTAATCAGAATGGGAGGAAAGGGCAGAGAGTCAATGCACCATGGGAACGGGAGGCATGTTTGGAGAATCAATCTTGGTTAAGTGCCCTGACACGTATATTTTATCATTGTTATGACTGGAAATACTAGAAATAATGAATAGTTTGCTGAAATTAGGGGTTACTATGGTGACCCACCAGGAGTCACTATGAGTTATGTGCTTTGTTTAAGTTAGCTATAAAAGACTAAGCAAAAGGATACATTTTGGAGCAGCCTGAGGAAGCTTTCCTTTGGGCAAGGAGCTGGCACCTAAATTCCCCAGCAGCTGGGTGGAAGGAGGGCACCCGAAAGGCTGGTAACTGATTCCTCAAAACCATTCCAGACTTTGGGTAAATATAGATGTTTGGGATGCGCTAACCCTGCTGCTACACTACAGTGTACGTGTGTATGTAGATGTGTGTGTGTGCTTAAGAGCTAATAAAAAATAGTTGTAGGTAAAAGCGCTCGTTTGTACCAATCATTTATCGGACGGAGGAGCTGTATCCCCACTGATTCATTCCTGACACCACCTAGAGAGAAGCAGTTAAGTTACCACTGCAAGGAGTTCTGAAAACCCTGGGTAATAAATATCCCCACTCTTCTACCCTGGGTTGTCCCGTGATGTGTGGCCAGGTGAGCAAGACTAAGGAGTTGCTCTTTCTATTTAGCCTTTAGGGAAGACTCTAATGGCTGCCATTAGCCTAGAGACAGTCAATGCAGGCTGGATGCTGCCCGTGGCGATGACCGGGCAGGTTCTCTCTCCCCTTTGCTCTTGCAGCACAAAGAGGCCACAAACTGGGCATCGGCAGGCACTTGTGTGCGCTCATCAGGCCCCTTATGTTTGAAAATCTCGGTCTTAGTCCAGTTTATAACCAACAAAATCATATACCAGCACATTCCACCCTTGTCAGCTCGGGCGCGCTCACTGTGGTGCTACGGAACAGGCTCTCGCCAACCACCGGGCGGGAACATTCTAGAACAGAGGTTCTCAAACTATTGTCCTGGTGACCCCTTTCACATAGCAAGCCTCTGAGTGCAACCCCCCTTATAAAACTAAAAACACATTTTTATATATTTAACACCATTATAAATGCTGGAGGAAAAGCGGGGTTTGGGGTGGAGGCTGACAGCTCACGACCCCCCATATAATAACCTCATGACCCCCTGAGGGGTCCCGACCCCCAGTTTGAGAACCCCTGTTCTAGAAGGATCAGGGAAATAACCACCCCTAGCCCTGAGCTCTCCAGGTAGACAGCTACGGACACAGATCTGTATCAAACTAACACTGACAGAATGGCTCCAGTCAGCGGTTGGACCTGCAAGACCCCAGCTGTCACCTGGGGATGGTGTGAGGGGCAGACTTCTTTTTTTTGGGGGGAGGGGGAGAAAGGAAATTAAATGCAAAATCCTACCCAGATGCAATGTGACTGAGGCAAATTTAAGCAAACTAACGGTCAGGCAATGGAAAGGTTCAGGTGATTACAACTCTGACCTCTTTGGTCACGGGTTAGGTTGTGAAATGTGTGTACGCTGATATCCACAGTGGGACTGATCCAGTTTGCCTTGACATCAGTGCCCAAGTTCCTATTGACTCCAATGGGAACAAGGTGAGAGCTGATGTGTGCAATGTGGGAAAGTTAACAGTTTAGAATGGTAATCATTTACAAATGAACTGCTTCAGTATCACATGAACAGAGCTGGTTACATGTATAGGAAATCAAGGGACTCTGATGTGTGGTACGTACACTTTAAATCTAGGGACAACATACCCAAATGCACGTACTGAAATGGTTTTGTACTTATGGGAAGCCAGGCCTCACACCCTTGTATCAGAACCAAGGCAGCAGGATTTGTATAGATAATACAGATTTTGTCCCTGATGTGAAGGGGTGGACAGATTTCCCTTCTGCCACAAAATACTTTGGAAATTGAAAAATATTCATGCCCTGTACCTGACTGGCAAAGAAATGCCCGATGATTTTAACGACAACTTCCTCATTCTCATCAGGAGTTTGGTCACGGGGGACAATGACTTCTGCACTGGTTAAGTTCTGCAGTTCGTTCACCTGTAGCAAGAGAAGTTTTAACAACAGTCTGTGTGCATTGTTAACCACTCCAGCTACTGCAGCTACCCCCAAGCCGATCCTGGGTTTTCCTCAAAGCCCAGCCACCAGCAGGACAGCCAGCAGGGGTGTTCTGCTCCTCCCGTGTGTCTGCTCCAGCAGGCTGCTCGGGGTGTGGAAGAGATGGGCTAGGGCTGTGGTCAATGGATCCAGCACTCTATGGATCCTGGACAGGCTGCACCATGCAGACAGACTGGGAGCTCTCTGTCTCCCTCCTTAGCACCTCCAGGCAAAGCATGTTTACTGGGGCTTTGTTCACTGGAGACTGGACTCTAGACTGTTACCCATAGGCAGAGTCCAACCAGACTGGAGGGATCTCTCCCCTCTTCCCACACGCCTTTGTACCTTGCTGGGCTTCTCAGATCAGCAGCGGTATGAGCTCAGCTCTGCTTACCCAGCTGTGCCAGTGCCCAGCAATTCCAATACCCTCCCCCTAAGGAATCAGGCCATCCCCAAAAGTGGCTGAAGGATGGGTAGCTAATGGCTCTGCAGTGCCTCCAGCTGGCCAATAGGTATAGGGAAGGACTCAGTGAGAGACAGTTTTGGCTCAGGCATCAGCAGGACTGGCGCCAGAGGGGGTGATGCCAATCGAACACAGCAGAGACTCTCCTGCCAGGCTGCTGGTGCAGTTCACTGGGAAAGACCCAATAGCCCAGGACCGCGGGCCATGTCTGCTGCAGGATCAGAGCTGTTTGTATTACTGAAGGTGTGTGTGCAGGGGCATCCTGTCCCATGTCATTTTCTCTCCATGCTGGGCGGCTATAAAAGAGCTACAGAACAATCAGCAAACAAAGCCAAAGGAATTTCAGCTCCACGGCTCCCCCCTCTCCTGGGTCTGGCTGGGGCAGACCACCGTGCTGCTGGCTGACGTACCGTTTTGCCACCTTTGCCTATCACGCGTCCAGCTGCAGAGGAAGGCACCTTTATGTGGGCTTCAAGCTTCACTTCTTCTTTGGGATTAAAGAAGTTTTCTTCCTTCAGTTTGCCAAATATCCGGCCCTGGGCCTGGAGAGGAAGAAGATCCCGTGGTGAATTCCAGGCTCAAGCTCTGTATTTCTGTGCATGTGGGGCAGGGAAGGGAGAACTGGACTGGGCCATAGCGAGGGAGAAGAGTGGTCTATGGGCTAAACCACCGGACTGGGAGGCAAGGTGAGTTCTTGGCTCCCTCAGACCCCCTGGGGGGTCAAGTTCAGGGTGCAGAGGCGCCCCGCACACAACAGCTCCCAGTTAGGCATCTTGCTGAAGTGGCCAGATTTTCAAATGCTCTTAGTGTCCAGTGACTCTGGATCAGGCCCCTATCCTGGGTACTGAGCACGCTGGGACATCTGGCCTTTCGCCTTCTGGAGCTCGGCTCCCTGCCTGCACAATGGGAATAACACCACTCCCTGGGGCTGCCTTGTCTGTGCGGCTCCTCGTGCTCCGGGGCTCCGTCGGGGCGGCACCTCATGCGCCGGGGCCCTGCGCTCCTGAAATCCTACATGGCCAGTTCTGTACCACGGGACTGTTGGCAGTCTCCTTCCAGTAAGTGCAGAGTGGAAGCAGGGGATCGAGGCAGTGCTGCCCCCTGCTGATAGCCCCACTGCCTTTTGCAGAATGCAAATGTTACTAGCCCTGTAGGTGCGTAGCTCTTGTGAGTGCAGAGGATACAGCTCTGAGGTGGGCTCTGCCCATGTTCCTTTCAAGGAGGTGTTGACACGGAAGCATAATGATGACATGACACCCATGAACATGGTTAACTGTCTGAGGGTTGATTGCTTTTGCAGTGACACTCAGCTGCTCTGGAATTGTAGGGGGAGCCCGAGACTGCAGGCTGACCCGGAGCTGAGCTCTGCCAATCTGTCCCTACAATGCTGAGCTTTGGCTGCCTGCTGGGCAGCAGCACCCTCTCCTGGCTGTAAAAGGGTCATGCAGCCCCCCTTCTGGGTGGCCGTCTGCAGGCAGGGGGCCTCCACCCCTGGCCGGGAGCACATCTGGGCAGTTAGCTCTCTTCATGCATGGAGCCTGCATGGACGGGACAGAGCAGGCTGCCTCATTAGCAAAGCCAGGCAAGGCATTGTGCCCGTGGCACCCTGCCAGCCCTCCCCCCACTCCTCTGGGGCACAAACATCCTCTCGGATAGGTGTGAGGGCGCGCAGCAGCAGGGCCCGCAAACAGCACAGCCCTCCCACTGGCAAAGGGGAGGAGATGCTACTGCTGAGCCTCAGCTCCCTTCGCACAGGATCAGGCCCATCAGTCTGCTCTCTCCCCTCTCTGCTAACCCGGAGTTCTCAGAGCTACCCTTTAAAGCATGTGTTTGCTCTGGCTTCTCCAAGGCCGAGCATCAAGGGGCTTCGAATCTGTACAGTGTCACAGAGCCCCTACTTCGCTCCGCCCTACCCGCTTCCCACTGACCTTAAACTGGGCTTCCGGTGGCCCGGTGATGATGACCATCCTCTCGCTGGCATCTGGACCCTCTGCTGGTGCGATCTACGAGCCACAGAGAGGCAAGTGATTAGCAGCAACATGAGCCTGGCACTCTCTCCCCAGGCCCCCACATCGGAGCACTCAGACTCAGCGTGTCATGGGGAGCTCAGCCAGATCTTGGGCAGGCGTCAGAGTGTTCAGGGTATTTCATGTTCTTTAATGGATGCAGAGTGGAATTTGCTCTGTCTCCAAAAAGCCTGATTTCACACTAGAGTAGTTCAGAACTGGAGCTGGCTGGGAAATGAGGATTTTCCCCAGGAAAAGTTTAGACAAAAATGAATTCCCTCTCCTTTTCATCGGCATTTCCCTTTGAATTTCTGAGGGTTTTCAGCAAAAGGGGACATTGCTTGCAAACATTTCTGTTGTGTTGAAAGGCCCATTCAGCTGGCTTGACGAACTCTGCCGAGATCTGAGCATTTGGATGCTGTGCAGAAGGGCTTGCAGATGTGCCCAGCTTGCTAGATCTCTGCCTGCATGTTGCTGAAAAAATAACACAGGTTCTGAACATGCAATTGGCTGCGCTGGACTGGGCCCAGTCCTGTGCCGAGTCCTGCACAAACAGGGAGGTGTGCAGTCACAGTGCCCCTGATGACAGAGGCACCTGGAGGCTTGAGGGGGGTCAGTTGCAAGGTGTGGTAGCAGATGCTAGCGGGCAGCATGCCTTTATCTAGCCCCCACCGACTTCAGGGGAGCGGCACTGGGGGGGTCTGTTCTGTGGGAATGGGATCAGACAGGCCCTTTGTCTCGAGATAAGCTCAACACGAGAGTCCAGCAGCATTTGCCATGGCACTCACACTGCCTTCACATGGGAAGAGTTAAACCCTGATTCATGCCTGGAGACCGGCGTTACGTTCACCCTGACTCAGGAATGACACACCGGCTGACCCACGTTGCAGTGGCCTGGAACCCAGCCCCCAAGTGGTTGTGTGTCTGTCTGCATCACTGAGTCACTGCCCATGAGTATCAGCTGCTCCCTACGGCAAGTTGCCTTCCCTGGACCCAGCCACATTCCCCTGAGGGGGTGGTGTGTGTGGGAAGGGGGCACTGTTGTGGGGAGATATTCGGTCTTCGCATGTCAAAAGCCATGTGAGCAGCCGGGGGCTCAGCCTGCCCCTCGCTATGGGCTCCCCCCGGACCCAAGGGGAGGAGCTGTGTCCCCGGTTACAGTGGAATGGGAGCTGCCGATGGTGTCTATGTTCAGTATATGCTGGCTCAGCCCAGAGGAGGGAGAGTTCGTTTCTCCTAGGGGAATGAACGAAGAGCGGCAGGTCACCGCTGTCTTCACTGCACATGTCAGTCTGGTGATCGGCACCTGGGTCTGAGTGCCTGGGTGTGGGCACCCCCACAGCAAAGCCCTTCCCCCGGCACTCTGTCCCCCTCCTCCTGTATTCCCCGCATCAGCCAGGAGTGACGCTGGAGGCGGGGTAAGCTGAACAAATGGAACTTTATTAAATCCTGTGCACTGCTCTGTCCACATGGCCGTGTTGTGTCCAGCCCAGCTCCCTGCACTGCCTGGCCTGCTGGTATCCCCTCAGTGACAATCCCTCCAGGGAGCATGGGCCCAATGATTCCGGTCCCACTGGTCATGGTCCATCTTCCCAATTTTACAGACATTGTGATACAGTCTGACACCCAGCTCCTGACCCAGGTCCCTCGGCCAGAAGCTCCTAGCACAGAGCCGAGATGGGCTTGTCTTTACCCAGACTCAGCTGGTCACAGACTCTGGAACACACTTTGGTCTCCTCAGCAGGCAACTGCACCAGGAGCGACCTAGCTCCGTCTTCCTGTCACCTCTCTCCAAGCCCAGCAAACTGTCTCTGGAGTCTCCTCCATCCCTGAGGGATCGGCCTCTGCATGGTTCTGTCCCTCCATTCAGGGGGGATCTCTGTAGGCTCTCTCTGGGTGCTGTGTTTGCTGGCTCCCAAGTGTCTCCTCTTCCTTCGGGTCACTCTTCCCTCCTGCACAGTCGCCTCGTGTGGTCTGTGTGCCACTGCACCCCTCACCCCTCCTTTCTAGTACCTGCTTTCTCTTCTTCTTGGCCATCTCCTCTCACAGCATCTCCATTCTTCTGGCTGCAACAGATCTCCCTTTACTGGTAGCAGGATTCTGGTCCTTCACCCCACTATTTCCTTGGTCTGGACTGTTTGGCACCCCTGTGTGCCAAAAATGCTAACAAAGAAGAAGAGGAGGAGGAGGAGGAGGAGGAAACAGCCTTGTGTAACAGTCTCTTAGCTGTTTTCATGGCTGATTCCACCTTTCTATTACTCTGGGGGTATGCTGCATCTGAATAGCGCTGCTTTTCCTTGAAGTAAATACGTCTGCTCCCACCTTTTCCCACGGGTAGGCTGGCAGCTCACGTGGTAACAGTCTCCTTCTGCTGGCGGCTATCACGTGACAGGCAAGTGTCACACCCTTCTATCCATGGGCAGAGTTGTGTATCCATTCACAGCTAGTAAGTACACTCTCAAGCCAGGCTCAGACAGCTGTCAATGCCCAGGCGTGAGGTGTGTATTTTTTGCCTGACATCCTTCCTTACTGTGGCAAGGACAACAGTTCTCGGTCCTCAAAATATGATTCTGACCTACACTCTCAGTTCATCTTTCATTTGAAAATTTGGTTCTGCTCCTACCAGAAGTTGGCTTTCGTCTTCTGGCCTCCCTGGTTGGATGTCTTTTTCTGCAGCCTCTTTGGGAGACAGCTCTTCTGCCTGGTAGTACGGCGGGGGCATCCATTATGATTTGTTTCAGTGTGTCCAATGCTTGCTGTTGGGGACCTGCCCAGTCCCACTCAATATCCTGCCTCAGGAGCTGTTGTATGGGTTCCGCTACTGCAGCCAGGTGTGGACAGAACATTTTGTCGTTCCTACAAACCGCTGTACCCCTTTCACACCCACTGGAGCATGCCTTGAGCTTGTTGAGATCTGCTTTCAGTGCCCTTGCTGTGAGCTGGTGTCCAGTGTATGGCAAACAGCATGAGGTGAGTGGCTTCTTTTCTGAGCTGAGTTTTATGTTTTTGTCCCAGCATCATTGTAGAAAAGCCTGTTGTTTTCTGTCATTGTCTTGTTCAGCTTCTGTATTGTTGCTCTCTTCACCTACAATGAGGATATCATCTGCAATTATGTTCACCCCAGGCAGTCCTTCCAGCACTTGGGTGAGTCTTCTCTGGAACACATCTGGTGCTGATCAGCATGCACAGCCACCTGTAGTGACCAAATGGTGTTGCAAAGGTTGTCAGCCAGCTTATTTGCCAAAACCCATTCCTTACATCAGAGACCATAAAGATTCGCCTTTGGAGAGTTCTAGGAAGATGGCATCAATGGTGGGCAGTGGATAGTGTCATCTTTTCAATCCCTGGTTCAGTGGCTTTGGGTCTATGCAGATGTGTAATTTGCCTGATGGCTTCTGTACACCTCCATGCTGCTTACCGAGGCTATACTGGCCTCTGCATGTGCTATGATACCCCCACTCTGCAGACTGTTGAGCTCCTTGTGCCCCGGATTACACAGTGCTACCAGAGCTGTCCTTTGTAGTAAGTGCATAGGTTCCATTGTGGGGTTTATTTCCAGGAACAGCTTTCCTGCTAGGCCCCCGTTGCCTTGGAAAACATCCCCATATGCTTTTGCCATTGCCTCCATCGTCCATGGGACTCCCCCTTTTTCTTCTTGCTCTGCAGCTGTGAAATTCTGATGCTGCCCTCAATCACATCCAGGGCTTGTACGGCTGTATGCCCCAAGAGGGGTCTGTGGTGCTTGCCATCTGCCACCACAAACTTCAGCTGGCCCTGGCTGTTGTTTTCCAGGCTAGTTACTATGAGGCGACATTTTTCTATGGGCTGCATTGTGCTCTCATTATTATTACATTATTAGATTGCACCTGCTCTTTGTAATGGGTGTGAGAGTCCAATTCACCCCGAGGAATCACATTCCAGGAGGCCCCACTCTTCAGCTGAAATTGCACAGGGTGTTTCCTTGTTAACATTGCTGCATGCACGAAGGTTGGTACTGTCTCTTCCTGCTTTCCTGTCCCAACAGCCTGAGCCCAATATGCCCATCTTGTACAAGTCTGACTGAATCTTTGGGGACCTTGGTCTGCTTTGCCCACACTGGTTCAGTTTGTCTTGTTCCTTGCAGTGTTATCCTAGCGCAGGGCCCATCTCTACCTGCTCATGCCGTCTCCTTTGGTAAATTCATCTCACGGAGCCCTGGCCACCTGCTCGCCTTTGCTGTTGTCTCATTGTACATACTTCTGAGGCTGTTGTGCCTCCTAGGGCTGTCATCCTTTCTCTTGCAGCTTCCACTGCACGTCCCATGTGTAAGCATCTGTCTAGTCTGAGATCACCTTCCTGGAGCAGCCGCTGCTGCAGGCGGGATCCCAGGTGCTGCAGACTGTCCTGTCCTGAATCAGGGAGTCTGACAAGTCCCCAGAATCGCATGTGGCAGCCAGTGTGCGTAAGGCAGTAGCATACGGGTCCATCCCCTTCCCTTAGGATGGGTCTCTAGTCACTCTGCAGTTCTGCATTGGGGAGCAACAGGTCGCTGCTGTGAGGCTTGAGGCCATGGTGAGCTTCAGAGCGGTGCCGACCTCTCTGCTCTGTTCCCTAGTATGGTAAAGTAGCGGTTTCACTTTCCTGCTGTTGTCATCCTCCTGCATGGCCAGGTCTGTGCACAGCTCAGCTCCTCCTTCCCCCGGGTCCATCGCTGGGCTAGGTTTGTGTCTGCACAATCCAGGGCTGGGGGTGTCAGACCGAGTGCCACGGCTCACGCCGCCAGCTGCTGTGCTGCAGAGAACTCACCGCTCCGGTGCTGCCACCGCGTTTAATTTGCAGAGTGAGGTTGGAGGCGGGTAAACTGAACAAGTGGAACTTTATTAAACCCTGTGCACTGCTCTGTCCACATGGCTGCGTTGCTTCCAGCCCGGCTCCCCGCACTGTCTGTTCTGCTGGTGTCCCATCACTAATAGTCCCTCTGGGCTCTGACTCCAGTGTGTTTAGAGGCACACCCCATGGGTCTTCGTGCTGAGGATTAATTCCCAGGCAATTGTGATGAATGCAGACGAACTTGTCTGTTCCTTTGGGGGGGGGGGGGGGGGGGGGGGGGGGGGGGGGGGGGGGGGGGGGGGGG